>JAHDVE020009534.1:0-314745 GCA_022606495.2 Halesus radiatus | reverse complement strand
ATACAACTCTAAATAAATAACCCATTGGGACTCCCATTTCTAAAGTATACTTGCAGTCTTAATTTTTCCATATCGATACTTCAGCAGCTCTGTCTGTTGATGGCCTCGAGACCGTGAAGCAGCACGTATTCTGTGTATTACTGTAGGTCAAAGGCCAAACTAACTTGGGAAACTTTGACAAATTAAAGCTGCGAAGTTAAACTTCGCTCGCTTTAAACTTAATTGGTCCACAGAAGGGTGGTAAATCTTCGTTTATGTTTTTAAAGCATCGCGTAAGTTCGCAGGGGAGCTGGGAAATTTCTTTACTTATCCTACTTAAGAGTATTTATTTATAAGTCCGAAGAAAAGTGTAAATTGTTAACTGATCCAAAACCTAATAGGTCGCAACAAAGGTAAACTTATTTATCATCCGGCCCTTGGCCATTCGTCTCGAGTTCTTTTGCCTTCCCTTCCTGCTCAATTATTCTTCCACGGAGTCGATCCTCCTCTTTCTTTTGATGTAGATTTTTGGTTCCCCGTCATTTGACCTTCTCTACATTAGTGATGAACAACCGGCGGCCTACGAGACCAATTCGTTCGGCCCGCAGGCCTTTCTCACGGCCCACTTGACTAAACTGACTTTTTTCATTTGCCCGTATGCAGAACGAATCATCAATCGTATGTATTGAGAGCATCTCCTGTCCCCATTCCTTCTTCCCCTTCCTACTCCTCTTCCTTAGTTTAATGTAAAATAATTTTATTTGGCTTCACCTTATTTTTTCACCCACGTATATATTTATCTTTGTTAAAAAAATATGTTTGTCTCTTTTGTCAAATTTGAATATTTCTGTAAAAATCAACAGCATTTATTGATTTGTCGTTAGGCCTATCCATTTTTTTTCATGCGGCTCTTTCTAATTTCGAGTAACATTATGAATGGATACGAGTAACAGAAGTGGAATTTGATATTATTTTTATTGATTTATATTTAGCAATTGTTCAAATTTCCGGTTGCATATATGTAACGGTTTTAATTTTTTGTCTGTCTTTAATATTCATTCTCAAACACACACTACAAAATATGGAATAAAATCTTTAAACTACATTGCCTACACACTTTATAATTCGCTTCCAGATATGTACAAAACCATCCAGAAAAATAAAAAATCCCAAAATGATGGTATAAAGGAATACTTTTTAAGGATATTTAAAAATGAAAATCAGTAAATCCATATTTGTATATTTTGTTGTTCCCTTACATGTTTTCTCTTGTGTGTTGTTCTATTTAACTTGGCCTTATAAAATTATTTCTGTTTGTATGTGAAACTTCTATTTTTGATATTTTGCTGTCAATGTAAAATTGTATGTACTATCTTCTACTTATGTATTGTAAATTCCTCCCGTCCTAAAATGAGTTTTGAAACTCATCGGGATTGCTTTAGCAAGAAATAAATATATAAAAAAAAATTTAAAAAAATATTTTGAACCAGCCACTCAAAATTTCGAGAATTTTTTTTTTGCATGATCTTTAATATTTCAGAGTCATTGAATTCGACAGCATTTATTGGTTTGACTTTAAAGATAGAAAATTTAATTTTACAAAATGTAGACAAGTATTCACGTACCAAAACAATCAACCGACTGTAAAGTTAACCATGTCAAGCTTTACCCGACCCGTGAACAAATTAAAAATTGATAGTTTGGCCCTCCGCCTATAACGGTTGTGCATCACTGCTCTGCATGGACTTTGCAGTACTTTGGACGTACAGAATCTCAATTTGGTTCTCCGGTCCTCAGGCCTTCCCATCCTTCACCAATCTTCTTCTACGTAGTCAGACCACCTCTCTCTCTGCCTGCTTCCGGGTCGCTCCTACTGGAGCACCCACTTGCTCATGATTTTCGGTGTCTTGTCTTCTCACATTATTTTCACACAGTCAGCACGCACATCGCGGTCCTTAGGACCTGCACAATCTCTCAAGGGCTTTCTGCTAAATTAGATTCTCCAATTCTTGTAATTAACATCGGATTTAATACTCAGTTTTTCAAGTCATCCATGTTTTTAAAAATATATTTATATAATTATTTATTTTGATGGCATATTATCGAGTTTTCAGTGTCCTATTATCCGATGTTCTTTCCAAATGGCCAATTCATTGCGGTTTTCGGACCTATAAAATCTTTTCATGCTCAATTAGATTATCACGTTATTATGTACGGTTTCTTTTACCAACAGCTAACAACCCCACAAGCGTAATACAATGGTAATAAATAAATCAAATAAAACATTATGTACTCGTATCTTGTGAAATAAAATATGTAATCATTCGTTGTAAAATATATTCATACACTAATCATTTAATATTATCAAAGGCAGGCTTAGGCTTTACATTAGGGTGGCTTAACCAGTGTATATTAATTTTGACGTTTTTTCCTGGAAAGTGTAATAATTGCTCGCCGCGGGATTAAACCATCCACCCTCCCCGTCCACCTCTCAACCTCCCGGGGGATGTGGGAGTGCAGGAAGAGCTTATAGAACATTCCTAACCTGGCACTCATCGTTGGGGATGGCAATGGTGAAGCATATAGACATCCAAGTTCTCGCTGAATACCTTTACAGTGCTAAACGTAGACAGCTATGCATAAAACGAGTCGTGAGGCTTTAATTTTAGGTTCTCCTCCAACAAATGACGGTCACGTTATTTTATCATTGTCTGCTGCGCGTTAGTTTCGCCGACATTCGAAAAATTTCTCCTCTGGGAATTTTCGTAGGTTTGGGTCGGATTATTTATTGAATAAATTCGCCCATGTCGATTCAAATTAATCTACGAACCGATCTAAGATTTGTGATTTGATGACTTGGGATCGGATTTATTCTGCCACAAATACGTAATTCTGTCCTACCATGGTGATGGTACTAGCCTGATAGCGAAAAAAACATGGGAAAAAGAAATATTTCTAAAAGTGTCATTTTCATGGACACATTTCTAGGTTGTGGTCGGATTATTTATTGAATAAATTAGGCTCCAAGGCGTCGATTCAAAATGCCTGAATCTTATTAAACCGAACTAAGCATTTGCATTTGATGAGTTGGGTCGAATTTATTCTACCCATATATCTAATTCTATCCTTACCATGGTGATGGTACTAGCCTGATAGCGAAAAACATGGGAAAGAAATATTTCTAGTAAAGTGTCACTTTGATGGACACATTTTCAGGGTTTGGGTCGGATTATTTATTGAACAAATTAGCTCAAGGCGTCGATTCAAATTAAATCTTACGAACCGAACTAAGATTTGTGATTTGATGGGTTGGGCTCGAATTTATTCTACCCATATATCTAATTCTATCCTACCATGGTGATGGTACTAGCCTGATAGCGAAAAAAACATGGGAAAAAGAAATATTTCTAAAGGTGTCATTTTCATGGACACATTTCTAGGTTTGGGTCGGATTATTTATTGAATAAATTAGGCTCCAAGGCGTCGATTCAAATTAAATCTTACGAACCGATCTAAGATTTGTGATTTGATGACTTGGGATCGGATTTATTCTGCCACAAATACGTAATTCTGTCCTACCATGGTGGTGGTACTAGCCTGATAGCGAAAAAAACATGGGAAAAAGAAATATTTCTAAAAGTGTCATTTTCATGGACACATTTCTAGGTTTGGGTCGGATTATTTATTGAATAAATTAGGCTCCAAGGCGTCGATTCAAATTAAATCTTACGAACCGAACTAAGATTTGTGATTTGATGACTTGGGATTGGATTTATTCTGCCACAAATACATAATTCTGTCCTACCATGGTGATGGTACTAGCCTGATAGCTAAAAAAAAATGGGAAAAAGAAATATTTCTAAAAGTGTCATTTTCATGGACACATTTCTAGGTTTGGGTCGGATTATTTATTGAATAAATTAGGCTCAAGGCGTCGATTCAAATTAAATCTTACGAACCGATCTAAGATTTGTGATTTGATGACTTGGGATCGGATTTATTCTGCCACAAATACGTAATTCTGTCCTACCATGGTGATGGTATTAGCCTGATAGCGAAAAAAACATGGGAAAAAGAAATATTTCTAAAAGTGTCATTTGCATGGACACATTTCTAGGTTTGGGTCGGATTATTTATTGAATAAATTAGGCTCCAAGGCGTCGATTCAAATTAAATCTTACGAACCGAACTAAGATTTGTGATTTGATGAGTTGGGCTCGAATTTATTCTACCCATATATCTAATTCTATCCTACCATGGTGATGGTACTAGCCTGATAGCGAAAAAAAAATGGGAAAAAGAAATATTTCTAAAAGTGTCATTTTCATGGACACATTTCTAGGTTTGGGTCGGATTATTTATTGAATAAATTAGGCTCAAGGCGTCGATTCAAATTAAATCTTACGAACCGAACTAAGATTTGTGATTTGATGAGTTGGGCTCGAATTTATTCTACCCATATATCTAATTCTATCCTACCATGGTGATGGTACTAGCCTGATAGCGAAAAAAAAACAAGGAAAAATAGTAATATTTCTAAATAATTGGGGACTAAATAATGTTCCTTACTTTATTAATTAATGTTATGTTAGGATCATTCGTTCGTTTATTAATTTTAAATTGTTTAAGTTTAAACCATTATCCTTTATTTCTGTACGTAAGAGGGCTCGATATTGTGTATAAAAAACAAAATCATTTGAAGAACTCAAAAATAACATTTCTGTATTTGATTTACATTAAAATTAAAAAAAAAGGAAATCTCCGTTTTCGGATAATCTTTGTGCACTGCGATTTGCTTTAAATCTCCAGAATCTATTATTTCAAGAGAGATCAGATGATGTAAGATTAGTTTTGCATTTTGTAATCTCTATGTATTTATTCTCCGTGAACTTTATCTGTTCTCTTACTAAGCGAAGACATTTCCTTCCGCGGAAGATTTTACGATGCGATTCCTATAGCGGCGTTTTAATTAAATGCAAATGCGCATCTTAAGCCGGGTTCCCCAGTTTGTTATGTGAAGTTATTTATTTAATCAGCATTTTCTCAAAAGATTTTTTTTTCACTTAGAATTAACATAATTTTCAATATAACAATAATATAGACACTTTTAGAAACATTATGTAATTCATATTTATTTTTGTTGTATGCAATTAATAATTACGTGGGCTATTTTTTTAAACACCACTAAACGATACTAATAAAAATACAAATATTCCCAAGTTACGAATAATCTGTTTAATAACAATACTTTAAGTTATGATTTGATTAATTAAGCGATAATCACTCACCAAACACAAGAACCTTGTTTCTTTATGGTGAGGAATAGCTATAATATATTTTTTGGTACACTATATGAATCATGTCTTATTTTTATATACTCTCTGTAAAAAAAATTATTATATTAAATAAAAAAAAAAAAAAAAAAAAGATATTTAAATATCACCTGTTACCATAAATATAAGCCGAAATTTTTGTTTGTGCACTGATAGAGTACTTGGCTGAGGGAGGATTAAACGTGCGACGCCTCGATATATCAACAACCGTCACTTCGGATAACATGTACAACATAAATGAAATATTATATATGAAATAAGATAAACAATAAAAACACTTCTTATAAGCCTGCGTGAAGCAGATTATTATTTTTCGTTGTGTTGAAGTTTAATTTGTACAACTCCATTTATATTTAAACTTTTTAAAATATTTTGTAATAACTATTATTATTCGTAAATAAAAATAAATTAAACAAAGCATTTCTTGTAAACGTATTAATTATTACACCAAAAAGTAATAACACGTCTTTAGAAGGTATTATTATTCAATTTAAAAAACCGTTTATTTATTTTAAAAAATTCTGCTAGGTAAATATTATTACGCGTGACAGCTGTTTCACCTTATAAAGGCATTATCAAACTGTGGAAAATCTATTCGTATCATTTCTAGGTTATATTTGTTCTACTTATAATAAAACTGATAAAATGTTTCCAATTTTAGTATCAATGCTATTATTAATTTCTGCCTAAAATGACGGTTATTTTAATGGTTATATTTGATTTTAAAGTTTCCCTACGCAAGGGTTATAATGTTCTATTGTTAAATAATTGAATAAAGGTCTGTAAGATAGTTATCATTGATCGAATGTTGTAATTGAATGTTATGTTTGTACAGTAAATTTTTTAATATAAAATAGTATATCGTAAACGCCTCAATAGGAGAAAGTACAATTAGTTGGTTTTATGGTAAATAAATAAGATGATTTTTACTAAATATTGTAAGTATAAATGATAATTTAAGAAAATGAGCAAAAATAATATTTTTAAATAAAATAATATAACGCATTACAGCTAGTTCAACATATTTAATTACCGATTGATCTACTAAATGTTAATTTTTAAATTATTAATAATAGAACTGTAAAACCATTTAAATAATATCTAGAAAAGAACCTCCTAACACCAGGACTAAAAGCGTCCATAAAATGCGCAGGAAAAAAATTGCAATGGATATTAAAATTGTCCAGTAGTGACAATCGAACTTCTTTAATACTCGTTTTTTGTCTCATTTGCTCCAAATAGGAGGCCTTGAAGAAAATAATTTCCCTCGGCATCTACGTCATCATTAAGGATGCTGTGTAAATGATATTTTTGATTAGAGAAAGGAGTGAAAATGGGTCTTCGAGCTTTCAAACAAAAAGCTATTATGGACTTTGCTGCCATCTGCGTAACTATGAATTATTGCACACGGTACAAAAACAAAGTCAGAAGCAAAACCGATCCCTGTGGGACGCCAGCTTTTATTGAGTGCGCGAAAGAGGCGAAACCGTCAGCAATCGTCTAAATAGACATTTCCCTCTCTCGAATGACAGCACTTTTGAATAATTTGTCGAACCCGGTTAAAGGCTTCGGATATGTCCAATGCAATCGTTTGGGTCTCACCGTAACGTTCCAGGCAATTGTGCACAACATCAAAATGTCATCCCCTAAAAACACATTTTTACTTTCCATTCAGGCGTCACGTGAATGCGACATTTCATAAAAATTATACGTTTTGAATAACGCAAACAACAACATGAAAACAAAAACAATCAACATTCACACGGCGTATAAAAACGAGGGTTTTATATTTTAGTTTACCAATCGATGTTTATTATTACAATGCATTGCACCGGCGGTGCATTTGTTACGGGTCGGTTCCAACTCCCACCCCTCAACCAGTAGGTACCACGCAGGCATAGGCCACGCGTACAGTCATTTGACTGAAGCCTCCCTCGGGGGTAAAGGGTTGTTTTTCAGATCTATCGATAGACTGTTGAAAAACTGTGCGGCGTGATGGTGAATTGTTTGCAATAATTCCTGATCGGGACTATAAAATATGCTAATAGGAAGGCGTGTCAGCATTTTTAACTTTAAAAAATCCTTTTTTTAATTCAAGTTTATTCAATTATAATCTTCACAGTAATTATTGTGCAGACTTTTTGTTTCCTCCTCAATTTTTTTTTTCAATTGCTCACTTTCTTTCACGATGTTCTTTTATTATATATTATACACCAGAGAATAATGTCAGCTTGATTTTTTTTCTTATTGGCAATATAATTAGTTTTGATTTTCTCGCCCCATATCCGTGTATTTCTTTATTGTGATTTATTTCAATTCCTATGTTGATCATATATGGTATACGAGGTGTTCTTCAGAAAGTGTGCTAAGCACAATCATTATTTGTTCACTAACCAATATACATAATTATTTATCCTTATGCATCCAAGTTATTACTAATCCAAGGAGAAAAATGTTCAATTTATTTTATACTTCAAGAACTAGATACTATATATATATGTAATAAAGTTAGTCAGTACCTACACCTGCACGCATTCAAAAAAATGAATACATAAGATGATAATCTGTTGTGTGATACTAAAACTATCTAATAGTGAGCTCTGGCTTCATGAAACTTTACAGGGTTTTCAGTCTTGGCTTTCCGTATTAGCAGCCGTTTTCAACTTGCAACCCGTAACAACATTATTATTTCACTTATGAGCTTTGAAAGATCAACATATGCATAAGTTTTAAGCTTATTAAAACTCTAACGAAGCTGGGTACAAACTACTATTAAATTTAAAATAAAAAATACGTTTGCAGAATAAATACTTTAAAAAAGAGACGATGGCTATTCATCCCTCCCTGTTTCGGCGTGGACCGCAGGCCCGGGCGGAATTTGTGGCGGAGTCTGATAACAATACTCGCAGATGGCAGTGATTTTCGCTTTTTGTCCGTTTTTTTATCACCAAATCACCAGGCAGATGGTTTAATGACACAAAATACCTCAATTCACCGATTTCCCAGCTGCACCGATGTAGCAGATATAGCACTGATGTAGAAAATATAGATAGAGCGACTTCCATTCCTTTTAATAGCGGCTGCAATTTACAAACGACATTCAATGGCTCTAAACTTCAATACCTTCATGAATATATTTTTTAAATTGCACTTTTGTGAAGACAGTCAACGGTTTTATGAGAGTCATTATCGTCAAACTAAGTATAATTAAAATTTTAGAAATCGTTATTATGCGCATTATTGTAGGAATATTTTTCAGAATTGACATTAATTCATACAATGCAATCCGCTTCAGATTTTGAAATTAACAAATTTATCGCCATTCTTTTACTTCTTTGGATTTATAGTTTATACGGCAAACCAAATGAAATCTTTAATTAATAAACAATTTATCAAACTATTTCAAATTAAACATTTACTTTTCCGTAAATATCATTAAATAGAATTTTTATTATTTTCCAGGAACCCATAAAGATATATTGTTGTTTTCAGAAATGTTATTTGACGTGTAATATTATTCTAATCTACTTCAGAAATCTCAATTACTTGGCAAATGTTCAGCCAACTATTTCTTTTAGGTAGATATTTTTGTCATATTACAATATAATCACAGTTACGACGGTGTGATTCAGAATCATTATTTCCTTTTATAAAACAATCAATTCCCACCGTGTGTCGTAATAGGTTTCAAAATTCATATTTAAACCGGATATAACAATGTATTCCATAATGCCTGATTCACGCTTCAAAACGTTACAATTTTTTTATTTAGCTATCAAAAAAAATCTCCTTTAAAATATCAGAATTTATTATTTACATATAAAATTATGTAATAACCTTTGTTTACTGCAATACATTACTGTTTTATTATTTTCATCACCGAAAAAAGTACTGCAATAACTAGCTAATATTGAAGGATTAATGGTTCCCGAGCATAAAAACAAATATGGACAAGGAAATTTAGAACACATGATTCCTAGTTGTATAAATATGTTACCCGTTGAAATAAAAAAAACTGTCTTAAAACTAAACCATTAATAAACACATTGAAAACTTGGCTAGCTGAAAGAAGCTATTTGTATTAGAAATAAGGAAATATTATTTTATTTATGATTTATTGCTTTCGTTTATGTTTTTATTTAAATAATTTTTTTAATATATTTTTGCATAAATATTTTAGAATAATATTCTTTATAAATATTTATGTGTTAAGCTTGTTACATATGGCTTTTATGTTTTTATTTTATATATATATTTTTTAATGTTTTTATTTTAAATATTTTGTAACCTTGTCTGTAAATTTTATATTTTAAATAACAAGCTCCCGTTAGACAAACTACAAAAAAAATTTATCGGGACTTTTTGAATTGTATTTTTTTTCTGTTGTAAAATTAAATTTAAAAAAAATAAATACATGAAAATAAAAAATTCATTGAAAGATTAATAATTTAAAATATACATAAAATTTTAGTTTATTCAAGGATAAAAAACAATGACAGCACAAATAACTTTATTTTTTTTTACTTATCTATCTGTTTAATTTTTTTCCCTACTCGCTACGCTAGCTTGGGCCGTGTTGTAGCAAGTAGTCCATTTCGTTTCGTGGTAAAGTCAAATAAAAGCTGCTACTATGCTAGCATAAAGAACTAGTATTTAACATATTTTCCAAGCGGATGGACAAATTGATTTGTAAAATAGTGTAGCGGCCGCCGGCAGCTGAGTTTAATATGATTACCTCTTCTTTGTCCAGACGCTGATTCCGCTACATTTCGTACTTCCCATTCAACTCCGTGTTAAAAGAGAGGTGTAAATCTTCGAGATCTACTGTTCATTTTCTGCATATATTTTATATGAAACAATGTAAAATCCATGAATATCTTAAACGTTATCATAACTGAATAACAGTTTTCTCAGTTGTTTTGTGTTTTATTTTATTATGTTTTAGTTACAAACGCACTGCACAAATATGTATCTACATATAATTTTTTTTTACTTTTGGCATATGAATTTGCACACAGTTGTAATTTACCCAGCTTATACCGACAATTTAATTTTTTTTATTATAGGCTTTTATTTCGACTTATGAAGTATCGGAGATTTCGGGATGTATAAAATAAACAAAAGAAAAATTATCGATGCCAACACTTTTTAGGAAATTCCTCTTTTTTAATTTCAACACCATTTTTATAGTCACCACACACGTAATATTACAATAGAAAAAAATACGAGCAAAAAATCATGTTGACCTTTGTGAAGTTTCACTTATCTATGGTGGAAAAGGCAACCAGAGTGTTGTTGATATAACTGTAATTACTTTATGTTACTTAAGTATTTATCTATAATAATATGTTACTATAACTAGAGTTGAGTATTCTATATTGTTTATGTGCTTATCTATATTATTGTTTATGCATCATAACTTCCGCATGTCACTTCTTAAATTACTATCGACCGGAATGATCTAATGAATAACTCCGTAATAATCAAGCGTCGTACTCTCTTCCAACACACACTTCAACACATGGTTCATCCGAAACGTTCCAAACTACTCGCTCGTAATGCATGCCTAGTTGATCGATCATTAGGAATAACACTACGTGGGGGGTCAAAGACCTCGCAGTAAGATTTATGGAGATGATGCGTTCTGATTCCAAAATGCACAACTCTCAACTTTACCGCCATTCAAAGAGACAGCGAAAACAAATTAAATTTTATCAGTTAATAAAACCAATATCTATAATCTCTCAATCTTGATGGCGACGATTTATCGACAGTTTCTTAATACCACTGACGCCAGAGTGGATAGACTTGCCTTAACATACCATTTCGACGGTTGCAGGCAAAAGTCACGTGAAACCATTTTGGCGCCAGCCTAGTATACTGCCATAAACATTTGTATTTTGACTGCGGTAAGCTAATTATAAATCATTAATTAAAGAGTCAAAATAAATATTACCATAAAATATTCGGTATTTGTAAACAAGCTGAACCTTTTACTTATTTGGGGCACGCCTAGCTCGCCCCTCACCCTCTTATTTCGGTTTATTCCCCTTGGGTGTTATGGCACCCCATGTATCATTTGCTGTTTGGTAAAGACAGAAAAAATGAACTGAATACGTTAGAATAGCGGTAAAAGCGCCCTACTCAGAAGCAAATATTTAATAAAATATCACGTATTTAAAAAATACAGAATTTGAGGCCCTGAGCGAAATAATTTCATTATTTTAAGAAAATACAGAATTGGCTGTTTTTTTTATAATAATTTCCCTCAAGGCCTTTGTCATCTTTGTGGATGCTGTGTGGGACGTTTTAAATTTTAGGTTATGAAAGTGGGTGATATCGGTAGGATTTTCGTAAGTTTTAAGTTCTGGCATTCACATTCCGAAAAGACTGCAGCAAAAAACTACTAAGATAATACAAATATTTTTCCATTCTAAGATAACACACACTTTAAATGTAAGAAAAATATTCTTATGATTACATAAATTATTGTACTAAGGAATATTGTCTTCTTTTGATTTAGAAAAATATTTCAAGGTGTTGTTTTCATTATTTAATGACCACTACATGCTTTCATATTAGATAGTTGGAGTTTCAACAATGAAGATTTTTTCAAAATTAATTAAATATTCAAGTCATAATTATTAAGCTTTATGTAAAATCCATGTCAGGTACACCATAAAAGAAATTTCTTACAGATAACAACATTATACTAAACACATAGTTCACGATACAAAGTCTCTGGGAGATTCTTCTACAGTCTTACATAAGGCTAGAGTAACTTATATCGCTTCATAACATTATCAAATTGAAGGAGGCCAACTGGCTTTAGCCAGTGTGACTCTTGTGCGTTGTGTAGTATTCAAATAAAAGACAATATTCTTGGTAAAATCTTTTAAAACAAAATGGTTTTCTGCGCCGAGAAATCCTTGAATTTCCAAGCGCTGCAGACAATTTGAAATCTTCTTTCCTTCACGTTTGAAAATTACAAATGGGACACACCATCGCAATAATTTTTTCTAGTGAAATGATTATTTTCTGCACGCGCAAGCAAAATGTTTCATTCAATTCATTCCGCGTTATGTTCCATATATCCAGATAGTATTTTCGCATAACGATACAAAGTCGTCCCATTGCCATACAGTCGGCAATGGTTCCGTTTCCCCGCCACTTCCGAAATTCGATCACATATGTATCAGAGTGGAATCCAAGTCTCAAATTTAATATTTTCTATATACGTTTGTTTGAACAAAATTCCCAAGAAAATTCATTGGAAATAAAAGGAAACGTACCAACGTTTATTAAATTTTAAAATGAAGAAATTAATGATTTAATGATTTGAGACTTAGTAACATTTTATATCAAAATATTTTATATAATTATGTTTTATTTCTTGAGTTTGTTCATATTACATGATTTGTGCTAATATTTGTGTCATGTTGACTGTTACCGTTCTATTAAATGACAGTTTAAAAAAACCATTGTAACTCGGAAACATTCTTTCTCATTATCTATGTATTTTTTAGAGAAAGTTCGAAATTTCCTTATTGAAAATTTTGTGTTAAACATTTGATTTCGACAAAATCTCGATAATTCATTCGAAATTATAGGCAGTGAGGGGGGTAAGTACTTACAAAGGAAAAATTAACTTAAAAACCTACTCTTCGGATTCGTCCGAGTTTCGTGATGATTTTTGTTATCGGACTAAAATTATTGATTCAAAACCATTTTGTGACAGTTGTGAAATATTTCAAAACTCAATATGTAAATGACATTGCGGAAGGAAAGTTTATGAGTTGATCTAAAACATACAGATAAAGATGTGCGAATTTCAGGGCGATTTTTTGTTGTTATTTAGTAAAGATTTCAGATCTATTCATATCTACCGACACCGCCCAGTGCAGAACAGTACAGTACAGATACGATAACATTAATTACTTACATTGACTATGAGCACATTCATATTTCAGCATAGGTTAGCGTAATGTATCCGCGCATGCACGGGCCAGCGCTGGCCGCTGGCATCGCCGTCAGTTGGCGTCAATAGAAGCAGACATTGCTAAAACCATGAAGATGAACAAGGAAAGTTGATTGCATTGGTCAAGAAAAATAGGTCATAAAATAATAATATATGTGGGAATAGGATTATAAAATCCTAAAACATGTTGTGGCGGACGCTATCGCTCAATTGACATTTCAGTTGACAGCCGTACTCACGTCTGTGCTGTGCCTGTACTGTGCTGTACTGTGTAATGTGAATACTCGCGTCTGTGCCTTTCCTGCACTGGAGTACTGTTATGCACTCTGCGGTGCTAGTAGAAGCGAATAGAGCTTTAATCGATAAGAACGAAATACAAGAAATTGCTTAATGTGTGTATTGGAATATTGCGCATTGCAAACATTTCGAGCTCTGCAAATATCACGATAAATTTTTCATTATATTATATTTCGTTTTCTTGAAACGTATCCAAAATCCTTGGTTCCGTCCTGTTTAACATACGAAAGCCATACGTACCCCGTACCCTTATACCTTATATGGCTTATATCGTGTTCCTGTATTGTCTCGAGCGTATCCAGCCCTCAATGCGGCCGTTCCGATGTCGTCCGTGCGCTGCAGGGCGGCGTGACATTAGACGGGAATGGAAAATGGAAATTCGGCGGCATGCGTAACTGTTTTTAAATTTTCAGCGTCTGCCGCCGTCACGGAGTGGCCCGGGGAAAAGTGCTGCCGGAAAAAGTATCGGAAAGAAGCAATATCGCCGACGCATGCGGGGCCGTTAAAGAAATGTGGGACGTTTCGCGGCAGGTGACTCCAGGGTTAAGGGTGGGTTTTTTTTTAAGGACAGACGTAGTAGTTACAAGGATATCGATATTTTAGTGGTTTTTTGTGAAATTTAAATTAATTATAGCATTTTACATGATTTCTAATAAAGTCTGTCAAGAATGTTTCGCCGACTGACCCAGTATTCAGGTGACTATGGTTAGGGGTAGGGGGGTGGGTTCTTTTTTAAATGGGGAGAAATAGTATAAATACGGCTTTAAGATATTTTTTATGTAGTTTGGTCAGAGTGGTCTGAATAATGTTGATTTTATGATCATTTTTGTTGACTATCAATGAAAAATGTTAATTATAATTAATTGAAAATAAAAAGGATTGATGTTAAAGTAACGTATTGCCAAATTTTCTTTCCTGGGCGTTTGAATTGAATGATTTGGTATTACGACAATTGAATTGATTAAAACGTTAGACAATATACATGAAATACTAAACTTATCTAATATGATCGTCTCTAACCACACTGAAGGATGAAGATAGGATTTAAAAGAACGTATATTTAATATTAGGTGTTTACAAAGAAATGGAAAATAAAAATAAGGTTACTGTAAATACGTTTTGTAGTTAAAATAAAAAGAAATATTAAATCTGATTAAAATATTTTATTTAACAGATATTCATGAAATAAAAAATAAACTTATTACAAATTGGCTGTACCAGAGTTCATCATAGAAAGCCTCTTCTTACGTATAGAGGGTCTGCGGCCAGAAAAATTACACCTCCATTTTTTTTTAGTTGGATCAAAAAAAAAACAAAAAGTTTTAAGTTTTACGTAAGATTTTATCAAAAATCGCGCATGTTTGAAAAAAGGTCCCTTTATGGGACAAAATTTCTTGAAAATAATTAATTAAAAAAATGTTTACAATTAAAAACATATTCCGTACGTACTTTCCGCGATAATTTAACTTTTAAGCCACATTTGAAATTTTAAGTTAATTGAGAAGTTATGTTATCTGTAGAAGTTATGTTTCCGAATAATTTGAAATTGTAATTTTGAGATATACGCATTTTTAATTTCATGTGGTATTTTAAATGTAATTTACCTGTAATGCCTGCACAGTATAATAAAATAACATTGTATGTTAAAGTTTTCCTCCTCTACTGGTTTCCAGAATGATTTAAACATCCTAGCTTTTTTGTAGCTTCATGTCAGTCAAGGATCGATCCTAAAACTAAATGCATCGATAAAATAAGCGGTTAAAACCTTTTCCCATATAACAATTACTGCAGGTCCCTTATCTAAGACACCGTTAATTCATAAAAAAATCGCTCTCCAAAAATCCTAGAGTGGGATTACCACTTAAATCGAGTCACAACCCCCCACATTAAAAATGTTAATATTCATTAGAGGGTAATTCGGGGAAGAAGGTACCGCCGGGCTGGTGCCACTTCTACCGCAGAAGATATTCCTTCCACGTGCGACTCCTTTACACCATGCGAACTTTTACACAAAATTTTAAAAACTCCAAAGCAGAAGGAACAGCGGGTCAAGGACGAGAAGCATTCAAATTGAAACTTTTTTTATTAAAAGGAACGCGCGCGGCCTAGCAAATCGCTCTCGTAATATGAGACAAAATAATAAAAAATAAAACTGAAATAGCTCGGCACTATAAAATTGTACACTCGAAAGATTTTTTTCTTCAACTTGATGAATTTATTTTTATTTATACGTTTTTTGTTTCACTGAGAACATATTTGTTTTTTACCCCATTTGTTTGATGTTACCAGGAAAACAGCTTTTTTTTCACCTTATATTCCTACTACCTGGAGACAGTGGGATTATGTCAGTCAAAAACAAAATCTTATGTACTTTGGTATTATTCATTTTTTCCTGCACATCATTTTTCTGAACCCTGTTATCTGAATTTCATTAATACTTGTACAATAAACTCTATTCCTGTACGGAATATTAAAAATAAGTTTTTAAACAGAGGATTACATGAAACTACGATCAGTATTTGTTCACAATTATCTAATAATAATACATGTCGTACAGATATATTTTATAGTAATATTTGAAGGAATTCTAACGGCCTCTCATTTACCTCAACAATTTTTGTGGTCGTGTCGCGTGTATAAATATACCTAGTCTTAGTGTTCCTGTTGGGGAGATGGACGCCCAGTGGCGCGGCTGTAAAACTGTAATTGAAATACTATAAAATATTCTGCGGCCGTTTTGTTTTGTGACGTCCCGACCTGCCCCGCGCTACCCCGCCCGGGGGGTGGGGTTAAGGGGGGCAGCGGGCCGCCTGAACACTAAAACAAGAGTCGTAAAGTTTTTTGTGACTTTTCTCCCCAGTTACCCGCCACTCCGCGGCTTCGGTTAATTCCCCAACCTCCCCCGGAAAGAGAAGACAGGGGTGATATCGATGATTTTTAAAGAAAAATACCCTCATTTTAATATTTTGCTTCATTATGGCTAATCGTTAATCGATAGCGAAAAAGACACTGATTCTGAGAAACTTTCTAAGAACTTGTTATCCATAAAAAAATATTTTATGTTTTGCCTAACAATATTATTCAATACTTTTTATTCAAAACAAACCCTGATGAAGACATTATTTGAATAATCAGTACCTCCTAAAATGTAGGTTGATCTTTTTGGATTCAAAATTTACTGAAAAAGATCAAAACTGTTTTCTTAAATTAAGTAAGCATGCCATCGATTGAATGCAGGATATTATGTAAGAGTATTAAAGTTCCCACGAATTCGTTGATTTAAGGTTCTGAACAGAAATAAGACAAAATTGGATTTTCGGTTTTGTTCCTTAAGTTATTGAAAATTCTTGTTTTTGTACCTGAATAATCGTAAGCTGCTTTCGAAGTGTCAATAGGCCGATAGAAATGTTCACTCAATAGAAACTGCAAGAGAGAAATGAGCAAACTTGCTCTAGTTGCAGTACTGGACATAAGTGCTACTTTCGATACAGTGAATTATTAATCTATTAACTGAAAAACAAATGGACAACTCTATACTTCAGTGGAAATTGGTCTAATTTGGCTGAGGGATATCAGACAATAGTTTTCGTGGTTTAGCTGTGGTTAGCCACATTGAGCAAGGTCCTCTTCTGTTTACCGGTGATCTCAATTATTTTTATCGGGTTCGAGTCCCAGATGCGACTGAATTTTTTTTTAGTTTCTGTCCTTTTGTCCGGTTTCATGTTTCATTTAAGTAATGTTAATATTATTTTCTTCAATGATTCTCTATATTTAATGAATAACTTATGTACTAATATATATATATGTAAGACTATGACCGTAAGCCATTTTCTAAAATACCATATATTTAGATCCACATACCTACCGATTTAAACATGATAGTTAATTTGGTAGGCATATACAAGTCTCGATAAAAATATACCGTGGTTGTGAGTAAAACACTAAATTATTGGATTTCATACATATTACATTCCATACAATTTATCATTTGAAAGTCAGTGGTATGTTTCATCGTTAAATGTTTTCCCTCAGTGAATCGGTAGTGATTTATGTGATAACACATAAATACTGAATAATATACTCGTCGGTAATACGGTGTACAATTCCCTGGCAGTACTTAGTTTCCGCTACATATTGTCTATACACGGCCATAAAATCTCGGTCTTTATTATGAGCCTTAATGACCCGATAACCTCAGCTAGATCCATGTCATATTTTTACCATCATTTTTATTACTGGAGATCAATGAACAATAATTCTGTCGTGCGGAATAGTGACTCCAAAATGGCGGTCATGAAAATGTGTTATTTGTTTTTGTATTTAATTCGTATAACTCTATTTATTTTTTTTTTTTTAATTTGATGTAAACCAAATATAATAAGGTAATTTATTATTAAGTTCCGCAAGTATTTTAGTTTTTATTATTGTGACAGATATTTCAGCGTTCAAGGCCATTTTCAAACTCCGACAAAAAACGAAACCCTTACTTTATTCATGTTATCATTAAAAGCAGATTTTTTTGTTTATTATTTGCATCGCAAAAAGATTATTTTGCGAAAATGAAACCTTTTTTTTTTAAATGACAATTCATATTTATGCATCAAATTTAGTATATTTTTTCAGCTTCTTTCTTTTCGCACCAAGCAAAAAATCATTTAAAATTCGTTTGTTCATATTTAATCGAACGAACTTCCATCGTTGGAATACAAATACACTGAGAAAATGCTGTGATTCTTCTACCGATATTTCAATTAAAGATGTTTCTAAAAACCGGTTTGGTCAAAGAAATGATTTTCAGATGAAATTAGCCACACGATTCGATTTACGGCTCAAAATCTCGTCTGTGTCGGATTGGATAAAAGTATTAAAAAAAAAGTTTAAAAAAAATAAATTATTACAATCAAATCAGGTCCTCGAATATTTTTGAGTATTTTTTCGCCTGCCATATACGAATATCCCTGTATTATGGTCGACGAGTTAGGCAGTGATACTACGTGTAATTGATAAACGATGAATTGATTTTGATGCACGTCCTTTACGTCCGCTTTTCATGTTTAACGATTTATGAAGTTCATTCTGTTTACGGGCAGATAATTCGATTTGTGCGACTCGCGTTCGCCTCGGGTTTTACAATAAAGGGGAGTAAGAGCGGATGTGGATTATTTGGTTTACTTCGGTTCTGTTTTATATACAACCTGTTCGTGGATAATCGTCAACGGTGGGAGATTGTTAGGGAGCAAAACATCAATTTTTTAAAAGTACTAAAATGCTAAGCTCCAACGAATATCTTTAATGATGTCCATAATGATTGAAAAAGTATTAAATAGTTTAATTTGTTCTTATTTATATTTACAGTGTCTTCAAAAGATTGGTATGCACTTTGTGGCGTCGTCATTAATAAGTGAATTAATAATTACTTTGCTTTCGAAACATGTTGATATGTAAATATTAATAAAGTGGTGAATACAAAGTAATGTTTAATTCATTTACATTTAATCCATTGAAAATTTATCTTGCAGGTTAAGTTTCAAAATTCTGAGGAAAAATTGATACGCGTTTTTTTTTCAAAAAAAATCTTGTTTGACAGACTTTTCTTACACTATCACATACTCCTGAATATGACTTGTTATATGATTACTAGAGAATAATGGATGGATCAACTCACTCATAATCGATTCGTGTTTGAGCGATGTAGAACATTTTCTTGCGAATTTCAATATTAGCAGAATGTTCGATGTGGTTTCCCTTCCGGTTTGTACGCTTGAAGTATTTATCAGACTCGTCTCTATTGGTGCACTGCTTTCACTCCGGCGCAGTGAACGCATCTGGGGCTATTCATGGTGACCAGGTATCTTTGTGAGGTTTGGTCGTATCCCAGGCAATAGTCGCACTGCATTAGAATGTCACAGTCCTCCGCGTGCACTCTATAGAACCCAATGTTTATTTGCTCTTTTCTTATCGTTTTTTCCCCCAATTTTAATGTTGTTTCTATGATGAAGTTGGACACTTTGTCAGTTTTTTTGTTCTTAGTTTTTTTTTGTTGACGTGATTGTCTATTTCTTTTTTCGTAAGTATTTGCCGTCTTTATTTTGATTAATTATTCGTCTTCGTTGTAGGTACTATGAACCCCCTTTATTATGATGCTTGTTTTTTTGCGTTAGCAAACATTCTACTTTGATTATTTATTTGTTTTCGTTAGCGGACATTCGATTTTGTTTATTTCTTTTTGTTTTCGTTAGTGAACATTCTACTTTGTTTATTTATTTGTTTACATTAGCGAACATTCTACTTTGTTTATTTATTTATTTGAACATGGTAATATTATTTGTAATGGTTAGTTAATAATTGTATACTATTCTCTATGAAAGATTTAATCAAATTTCTCATTACATCAAGAATCGCTAGTTGACCACATTTCTCCATTATTAGCTGCAAAAGATATTTAAGCTACTTTACCAAATGCGGGGAATTGCAACGGAAGCGTAACTTATTTTTCTGCAATTAATTTACTTCTTATTTAATAAACATCGATTGCCTACTGCAAAAAAATCATTATTTTTTTTAATCAACGCGCGTCCAAAAATAATAGGCTTACTAATAATTGTCAAACACATATTACTGATTTTGTAACATGAACACCTTTTCAACATTTATAATCAAAAAGTACAATTCATAGAATCTTCTAACAAGATTCCAAATGTATTACTTATTACTTAAGTTTTCCTAACTGTGCCATAGGCACTTAATTTTCGGCGTATGACTATTAATTTTAAATCAAATAAATGTGAATTAAGTCAGCTCACTGTTCGTAAAAACTTCATACTCTATTTTGAGATCGCTATACGAGTAATAATGCATCCATAATGCTGTTTGGGGTATTACACTAGTGTAGTACTTCAACGATGTTTGTTTTTTCCAGCATCCGCAGCTTTGCCTCCCTCATGAGGCACCGGATCGCTGATCTCAAGAAAATACTCCGTAAGGGTATCAACTCATCTCTATCATGAGCGGCTCTATCAATAGGGAATAACAGATGCATTTATCTACAGAACCTGACATTAATAAGTTGACATGTAATTTTTATATTCTAGTATATATTTTTGAATTTATTAATTACCGTATTTGTTTTATGCATTTTATAGACTTATTTTTTTTACATATTCGTATATATACTCGTATGTTTTATTGAATGAATGGGATTTTACCGACCTTCCCACATACTGGAATAAATAAATCCATATATTAATTCTTTAATTTCATCAGCGGAGTTATCTTTCAAAAAGTTCGATTTTGATTGGCGTTCTCCCACACCTCGCTCTGCAACAAGTTTGATTACTGCATTAATGGCATTTGTGAAACCTCGGAGTTCATTTGTTTTTTAAAGCATTCGCACTTCAGTAAGATAGACATTTGCTGAACTGCATAAAATTTCCTGAGATAGCTTTGTTAGAACGACGATCTTGAAAATATTAATCAAACATTGTAAAACAATACTTTTAACACAAGTATAAGTTTTCAATAAAGTTGAGATCGCACGTAAAAAAAACTCTGGGACCACTTTGTTTGCGTCAGTTAGTGGTTCAATCATCGGCTATAGTGTATCTACAGTGAGTGACCATCGCATTATTATTTTACAATTGTTTGCCTTTTTCACTCCAAAAGTGTTAAATTAGCATACCTTAACATAATATATCATTTATTTTGCGTTCTATTCTAAGTAAAATCTGATAATTTTTTTGATAGTTTGCAATTTTGGCTAACAAGATCTTTTATTTTTTTTTTTTTTTTTTTATTATATTATATACGCCCTATATGGGCTTTTACATATTTAGTTTATAATATTCACACAGGTGCAAAACACATTTCAGTAACTGCACCAAAAACTAATAATGCACAGTAACAGAAAAAATAAAAAAATAACGGGTCCAATATCCACCAAGTCAATACTGACATTGATAACAAATAAGTAAATAATGTTAAAAGTTGTAGTTAACAATAATTTATAAACCAGGCAGAAACAAATCACTCATCCTCCTTTTGAAATTTGCCAAGTTTAGATTATTGTCAAATACATCCATATCATTTAAGTATTTGTTACCAAGACTGTGTAAGCGTTGAATTGGTGAATTTAAACTATAGTTAGAACGGGATAAAGATATGTAGAAAGTTAATGTCTGTCTTGTAGTTCGATTGGGTATGTACAAGTTTATTAAATGCAGGAGTTCAGAACAATTTAATTTACAGTTTAACAATTTTAGTAAAAAGGTTAGGTCGTTAATTTTCCGTCTGTTTTCTAATGTTGGAATATTTAAAATATTCATTAACGATGGGTAATTTATGTGCTCTAAAGGTATGTTTACTTTAAAATTTATGAAACGCAAAAATTTTCTTTGAATTCTTTCAATATTGTGAATATGTATTTTGTAGAAAGGCGACCACACTATGGAATTATGTTCAATTAAACTTCTAACTAGGGCTATGTACAATAATTTTATTACTTGTAACGATTGAAATTTTTTTATTGTTCTTAATATAAATCCTAAAGTTTTCATACCTTTATTTACAATTTGTTGAATGTGAGCAGTGAAATTTAGTTTCTCATCCATTATAATTCCGAGATCTCTCATTTCTGTAACTCTTTGTAAATTAATTTGATTTACTGAATAGTCAAAAAAGACAGACGTTTTCTTTCTGGAAAAGGTTAGAGTTTTACATTTTTCAACATTTAGATATAAATTGTTTTGTGAGCACCAGTTATTTAGCATGTCAATATTAAACTGAAGAATTTGACAGTGGTTTGAATCAGTTATTTCTCTATATAATTTAATATCGTCGGCGAATAGCAAAACTTTGACACCTTTAAAGCCGTTGACTATGTCGTTTATAAAGACAAGAAATAAAACCGGACCAAGGTGACTACCTTGCGGTACGCCACTAGTAGCGGAAAACGATTTGGATATAAAAGATTTTATTTTAACAAACAAGGTTCTATCTGATAAGTAACTACTTAACCACTTTAAAATATTTCCTCCAATTCCCAGGGCATGAAGTTTCCGGATCAGTACTTTGTGAGATACTTTATCAAAAGCCTTCGAGAAATCAGTGTATATACAGTCAACTTGTTTATTTTTTGCAAATGCCTCCAATATATAGTTTTGAAAAAGTAATAAATTTGTTGTAGTTGATCTACCTTTGATGAAGCCATGTTGTTGGTCATTTATTACTTCTATTAGTGTGGGATATATTTCATCCAGAACCAGAGATTCAAAGATTTTGGGTAATACAGATTGTATGCATATTGGCCGATAGTTTGAAATGTCAGTCTCGTCACCTTTTTTAAATATAGGGATAATAAAGCTGGATTTCCAGTAGATGGGAAAATATCCAGACGATAGGAGATGGTTAAATAGAATGCTCAGTGGCTTAGACAATACAGAGGAGCATTTTTTTAGGAAAATTGGCGGAATGGTGTCCGGGCCTGCAGATTTGTTTATATCTAGGGAACATAATTTCCTTTTAACAGATTCTTCCGTGATGAAGCAATTGGTTAAATGTGTGGTTTTTTTAAAAGTGTATGAGGGTATATTTTCTTCTGGTGTTTCATCATCATATACATTTTTGAAGAAATCTGAGAAAAGATTTGCAATATCTTGTGTACAGTTGGCGTATTTATCATCCATATGCATTTCTGGTGGATAGTCATTGTTTATTTTTTTAAGAAAATTCCAGAGATTGTTTGATTTTAAAGCTGTGTTCTCGATATAATTAATATGTGATTTGTAACAGATTTTAGAGAGTTCTTTGCATTTTTTTCTAGATTCACTGAAATTTGAATAGTCAATTTTTGAGTGAGTTTCTTTGAATTTTTGTGAAGTTTTTTTTTTTGTTGTAATGTGGCTATTAAATTTGATGAAAACCAAGATGGATATTTATGGTTTTTAGGAATATATAGTGGTACATATGAGTTGATGGTGCTAGAAATTATTGAATATAAGTTTTCTAAAGACTTGTCAGTGTTCATGTCTGACAAAAAAGACCAGTTGACGTGAGAAAGATGGTAATTTATAGAATCAAAATCTGCTTTTTTATAGTTTAGAGTTTCTTCGACGGGTTTTGATTTGACATAACATACATTTAAATTAATATGAAGAGGGGGGTGATGATTATCAACCGGTAAGATTGGATCATTACATTTTTCAATTTGCAAGTTAGAATAGTTAGATATAGCTAGATCTAGTAGACGATCGTTTGTGTTATATATAAAGTTATGCTGGAAAAGATTTAAAAAATTTGTCATATCTAAAATCTCACGTGCACGATCATTTTCACTTTCATTTACAATGAAACCACTATCACTAGAATTCCATTTTAGGTTAGGGAGGTTGTAATCCCCGAGAATAATAATTTTAGAGTTGGGGTATTTATAGAGTAAATGTTCTACATCTTCACTGTGACTTCGGTAGTTTTCGGCATCAGAGAGTGGTGGTATGTACAAGGTTGCGATTATTATTTTTTCTACAGTGGTATCAATTTGTATGAATAGTTGTTCCAGTGTGTTGTTTTTAGTTTTGAGTTTTCTTGATGTTAGTTTCTTCTTTATTGCAATTAGTACTCCGCCGCCCCTTGTTTTAGAGCTGGATTTAGAGTTTCTGTCACGACGAAAGATTTTGTAGTTTTTTAATCCGAGTTCTGTTGATTTTATTTCCGAGTCGAGCCAGGTTTCTGTAAGCACATATACGTCATAATGATGTGAATATATATATATATATCTTATAGAAAATGTAATTAGCAATTGACACCATTACCCAGAGTTGCTAGAAACCATAAGAAAATAAATCGTAATCATGTCACGGCATATTAATAAATGATTAAAAAAAAACAGCATATTAAATCCGTAATTGGCAATAAATGCAGTTTCACCAAATACTAATATTTTTTATAGTAAATTGTGGGAAATGTTGTGATTTTTTAATAAAAATATAATATTTAAATTGCACTATCATAATCAAATTTGATTTGCTAGAAAAAGTATCCGAAATCCATAATTAAAAAACTGGTTCTAATGCGATGCCCACTTAGTGTATATTCTAAATATATACTCTAAACAAATTAAAACGTTTTATTTTAAATCATTCGAGTGTGAAATAATATTAACAGAAATATAATAATACGAGCAGCTCCTGACTTTTATCATACATTAAGATGGTAACGTACTACACTAGCGCCCCTAACAGCGCGAGTTGGCGAAATTGGGGTTTTCCATACATTTTAATAGATTTTACATAAAATATATTCTAAATAAATTATAGAAATTGAACATTTAAAAAATATTTATTAGGTAACCGACGTCTGATTTTACACCTTTTTTACTCATGTACATTATATACATTTTTAAAAGAGGCTTAATAGCTTAATTAATCCTAATGGATTGAATTACCATTTAAAGCTTCGCTGCTCGCGCACTCTCTAAATTGTTTAGAAAAAGAATAAAATATTTATTATAATAGCAACACAGTCTGGAAGCCTGCAGCCCAGGCCGCTAGAGGCGCTAGTGTAGCATGTTACCAGTATTTTTACATCTATGATATTTGGTTACACTGATGTGATGATCTATGAAAAAAATCAATTCGTACAACTCGGGGCACTAGAGGGCGCTAGTGTAACATGTTTCCATCAGATGTGAGGAGCTGGAGGTATTATCACTTTAGAGTATTTGATATTAAGTTGGTACCTACCAACCCACAGGTAATAAATACTATTACATTATTTTATGGCAACCTTTTTGCAGGTCATTTAAAAAACCATAAGTAATTAATTAATAGTTGTTAATAGTTGATTAATTATTTGTATACATTATCATATTATCAAATTAAGAGTAAAAATTAAAGAATGATAAATACTTAAATTTAAAATAAAATATAAAATCAAAGGTATCAAATTAACTTTAAATTTAAGGAATAATACAGATTAACAAAAAAAAAGTTTTTTGAAGTATAATCACACTGTCGTGATTTAATCATAATAAAAAAGCAAAATAAAATTAAAACGTCAAATCATATTAATAATAATAATAATATTTATTTGCAACACACGTTATTTTACAGAAATATTTCAGAAAGCTTTGACTGTCCAACTAGGAGCAAATCCCGTTTTAGGACAGTCAAATTGATAAGATTAGTTCATATTAATATACATACACATAAAAGAATATAAAACAATCCATAAAGTAAATTTAAGAAAAAAAAAAAAAAGTGTTTTTTTTGTTATTTTTTTAAGTATGTTGCATTTTTTAAATTAGTGTAGAATAATAATGAATTACAAATGAGATGTAAAAGTTTAAAATATAAGGTATGAAAGTTTAAAGAATATAAGTTAAAGGTACGATATGCATTTTTTAGTTTACTGTAAAGAAATAATAAATTATATATGAGATATAAAAGTGTATAGTGACAGTAAAAGTTTAAAGTATAAGATACTAAAGTATGATATGCATTTTTAAATTAGTGTAGAGTAATAATGAATTACAATTGAGATGTACAAGTATAAAAGTTTGAAAAATAAAAGATTAAAGTATGATATGCTTTTTTTCACAATAAATTTAGTGTGTAGTAATAATGAATTACATATGAAATGTGAAAGTTTAAAGTATACAAGATTAAAATATGATATGCACTTTGTTTTTGATTTAGTGTATAGTAGTAATGAATTGAGCCTCCCTAAATCGAGAAGCCATACATTGATCAGTTTACGCAGGACGTTTGTACTTTTCATTTTCCATGTATCGGGTATTATGTTGAACAATTTTGGTCCTAAGTATGAAAATTGTCTTTGAGCAAGGGATGTCATGGTTTTTGTTGAAACTATTGGATTACTTATTGAGTGTCTGGTGTCGTGATAGTGCTCGATAGATGGTTAGTGGTGACGTTGTTTATGTGTGTGTAATACAATTTTCCTGATATACAGTTTTCTGACATCAAGAACTTGCATTTCTTTGAATAATTCATCACTGGGGTACCTGAAGGGTTTTTTAAGGATGACTCTTATTAGGGATTTCTTCGCTTTTGCCAGGGGGTCCGAAATTGTTTTGGCACAACAGCCCCATCCTAGGGATGCATATTCAAGTAAAGAATTACACATGGCATAATATATTGATTTTAGATCTTTTACGTTTAGAATGTTTCAGGGAGGTACTTTTCATGAAGGAATAAAAATAAATTTTAATCACCTTCGTTGGGTGCAACTGAAAAAATGCTAGCCTACGTGAACTTTTCACGCATTACGTAATATTATGTTTTAATTTATGATGACCTCGAGGTACAGTTTAATTTTTTTTAGGTTAGGTTTGGTTTGGTTAGGTTAGGTTAAATAATATTGGGTTAGGTTGAAATACGTTAGGAGTTAGGTCGGGTTGACTGAAATGTGCGGGTAACCTTAATTAATAATAATATCAATGATGAACATATTAAATCATGCGAATAATTAACAAAAATATATTCACGTATAAATTTGAAAGAATAAAATGATGAATTTGATTTTGGGAGTAATTTTTTTTTTTTACATGAATACCGCACAAGAGTTTCAATTGCTCCCAACCGTCTGGAGCCAGTGAGACTATGGCATGCAATTGGGGAATGTTGTTAGGCTGAAGGTATTGGGGAGGGGAAGGAGAAGGAGAAGAGGATGGCGGGAATATACCTGGCTATTCAGATCTGGTCACCAAACACGGCTAAAAGCCATTTCAAGCAACGTTTCAATTCTGAATGGTGGTCTTTCACCAGGGCGATACTGAGAGTATCTCCCACTCTGGGAATAATATAATTTGATCACCTCCGGTGGGTGCAACGGGCAGATCCGTAGTTATTATTATTTTACCTAAGTATCTCTGCTAGAACCACAGAACTACAGGAGCACGACCTACCTTGGGGTAGGAAATACCAAGATCTAAGTACCGAGGAGCTCGCAATAAGGAAGACTGATGGCCGACGAATTGCATGCATAATTGATTGGTCGGCTGTGAGCCGCGTCACTGTCTGATTGGCCAGCCGGCACTCGGTGGTTTTATGGGGATTCTTATAAATGTATGACGTCATTAGGTGGATTTCTCGGGCGGATGGTGACGGCACCAGGCGCCAAAAAAGCCGGGGGTGGTGGAAGGTGGTGAGGAGGTAAAGGGGAGGTGTTGTAGGGGTCATGTGGTAGAGTGAGTGGTTTTAGGGTGGCGATAATAAAGTCTTATTGTGAAATAATTACTATTGCAATTGGCTTTGATTTCGGGTTCGATTTACACCGTAACAAACGGGGTTGCAAAACATTTAAAATCTGTTTACGTAAAAGCATTCACCTCGGTCTTATGATGTAGAGAAAATAATTTCACAAAATATCTGTCATACGTGTTTATAATGTTTCAACTATTAATAGTCAGTTAAATATTATTAATAACAACAAAAAAATTAAATACACTATTTAATTTATTTTCACATTAATGTCATTCAGAATAATTTAATGGGAATTTCTAGATTCTAGTATAAATAAAATTATTGTTAATTAGCAAAAAAATTATTAATTTTATATGATAACCTTTGTACATTAATACCCAATTGTTTACATTATCTCATCAGGCATTGCTATTTTTTTCAATGTTTAGAATTTTTCTATGCTTATATGGCTTTATTTTTTCAGTATATATTGTATCCTGACGATGAAACCATTTTCGGAACATGTAGATATTTATTTATTAGGAAAGTAGTTTAAACAATATAGTTTATTAATAATTGAGTGATATTCCATAGGAAAGGTTCAGTGGGCCGCCCCATACATGGATGGGAGAAGCAACCCCAGAGGCTGAGCGAAGAGAGTCTAGGCCTACTATGGGCGGATGCTGTTGGCGTAGCATTGCCTTTTCAATAACAGGGACGCCTGATAGGTCGCCAATTCGAGTAGGACAGGGGGAAGAGGATGTATATATTTTTGCAATAAATATTATTTTTAGGTCAGAAACAAACAGCTTTTTAATTTTTTTATATTAGAATCAATTTTTATAAAGTTTTTTTTTTTCAAGTTTTGCGGGAATTTTAATAAATATATGCATAGGTGCTTAAACAAGGTTAAGCCACAAGTTTTCTTTACTAATATTAGTTAAAGACGTGAGTTATATTTAAAATTTAACTGACAAGATGGTAAAGGGAAGAGTAAGAGTGATATAGATTGGGGATAGGAGATGCTCTTGATGCATCCTATACTCATACATTCATTTACGATGGTAATTTCGGTCTTTCTGAAGGTTATTGAAAACTTTGCTTGTATTTTTATTTTATTGTTCCTACATATCAATGAATAATTTACTATTTTTTCTTAAATTCTCAAAAATACATTTGCATCGCTCGAAATATCGAAAATATCGTATTTTTAAAGGTGGCAGGTAAATAACACAAAAAAGATTTTCCAGTGTTTCTTCGTAGATCAGATCTATTGTGTGTTAGTGTCTGGTATAAGATTGAGGTAAAAGGAGGGTACAGGGTAAAGAGGAGATGGTGAGAGGGAGAAAAATAGAGATGACGCCACTCACGTCCGTATACCATATTTCGGGTTCGCATCTTCGCTACCACTTTTATGTCGCCAAGTTTCTCCATTACACAACAGCCAGGGATGGCAATTTCGGTTTTTGACGAGTAAGTGCGAAATGCAGTTATGATGCCTTTTATCTAGAAATTAGATTTTCTATGATCTTTTGCATGCTGATCAATGACAAAAAAATAACAATTAGATGTTCAGATGTACGTGACATGATTCAACATAAAAATGATATCTCCGATTTTCAATAGTGTCTTTTGTATTTTATTTCTTATTAAATATGTAGAAAACATCTTACCACCAAGATATTGTCTCTTCGTACTTAATGCAGATTTAAACTGTCCTTAAAAGCGCTGCGTCTCACGGAGAAAACAAAAAAATAGTTGAATTTACCTACAAATTCCCGACGATAAGAAATGTACAATTTCAGGACGCCAAAGTTCGTCATTTGAGAGATGTCTCTGCTAAGGCACACACATTTTATGCTTTATGGTTTCTCTCATTATGTAACAATATATAACAATGCATAATTCCGCGGAAAAAAATACAATGCCTCCAACGAATATTAAATCTGTTTATTAGTTTAACAATATTGTCTTAAAAGGAACAACTGCGCTGCCTGTTTTATGCATACCTTAATTTTGGATTTGAGGCCAAAATACCCATCCGAACTAAATGAGATGTTTTTTTTTTTATTAAAAGTTTAGTAATGGATGTGAAGTATTTTATTGAATTTTGTTTTAAAATTTTATTTGATATATAAAAAATAAAAAAAACGTTTTTACGGGTCGATATTTTAAATTATATACGGCAAATTTCTGTTCCAATGTAAATTGGTGGTTTTTAATTTAATTTAAAGTCCACCAGAATGCCTACTTTAATACATTTTTTTTAAATTTTAGTTTATATATTATTATGTTTTCAAAGCAGACGGGTGAATTTTTTTTTAATCGCCGTTAGCCCCCCAATAATTGTTAAAAGTGCCTCTAAAATGGCGGCAAATCAATTCCTTCAATGGTCTATATTTCTTAATTTAAAACAAAAATAAATAAAATGCGTCTCATTCATTCTAGATATTTACTAAACCTTTAATTAAAAAGATATATCATTCAGTTTGAATGGGTATTTTGGGCCCAAATCCAACATTAAGTTTTGTATGGAACAGGCCGTGCAACTGTTCCTCTTAAGAAGTGACCGCAGAAAGCACCGTTTGTGATCAAGTGAGCAAGGCACTTCATGATTCCCATGTTCTCAAGATGTGATAAAGCATAACAGCGCAGAGGGGAGAAGGGGGGGTCTGTACTACCTCGAACATGACAGTTTCGGGGAAGGGAAGAGAGAGGGCTGTCCCAGAGGATAAATTACGCGTGTCCACGATCGTAAAATTATTCCTCGAAATTACGAACAGGAGGGAATGCTAGATGGATCGCTTAAATATTTATCAACAATAAAAACGCCTGTGGATAAAATGTCAGTGGTCCGGACAAGAAATACGAAACCCTTCAAGGGAAGAATATCCCCGCTACCTCCTCCCTATCCCTTTACGCCGCTTGTGAACATTTTTTTTATGTTTAACTTGACTTTTACAGCAGCTTTCATAGTCGGCTGTAAGCTGTGGAGCATTTTAAAACAAAGCACGATTTTCTGAAAAAGCAATTAAAAAACTATGAGTTTAACGATTCAGTCTGTCAAAGTTTAACACCTGATTTACAGTTGAAACAAACGAAGAATACTATTTAATAAAATCATCATATCAATTTATTTTATACAACCTATGTAGTCGCTATGTAATTTTTTTCTTGTTGCACGATCATAAGTTCGTATTTTGCCTCCCCGAAAAAGACCAATCGGGTGTTGCATTCCACATATTTTAATAACCATAAATCATTTAAATTTTTATTTTTTAGAACTTCACCATAATTTTTCACGTAACTATTGTTGGTAAAAACATGTTATATGCCTCTGAGGATCGTACCAAACATTTCTGAGTATGCAATACATCTCTTTTGCTGATCTCAATAAAGTATCTGTCTTCAAACCAGAATTTCTAACTGATTTGTTGAAAAGACGTAATATTTAATTTAACATTGTTTTACATTCTTTAAATATTTCAGTTACTTTATCTTTCGATGGCATTATCAAATGAGATTTTTTTTTAAATTGAAAAGTTACGTAATTTATCAAGCAATGTAATTAACTACCAATCAAAATGGTTCTTCATCTACCGTATAGTGTTTAAGGGGAATGGCTGCGCGGCCTGTTTCATTCAAAACATAATTTTGAATTTAAGATCAAAATACTCACCTAAATTTAAAGATATGTATTTTTTTTAATTAAGGGTTTCGTGAATATCTATTTCGTATGAAAAGTATTTTATTTATTTTTGTTTTACATTATGAAATATAGGTCATCAAAGGAATTGATTTTTCGCGATTTTAGACACATCTTTAACAATTGTTTGGGGACTAACGGTGATTAAAAAAAAGTTTAACCCCATCTCCTTTAAACATATAATGATACATACAATTTAAAAAAATGTATTAAAATAAGCATTATGGTGGACTTTAAATTAAGTCAAAAACGACCAATTTACGTTGGAACACAAATTATCCGTACATAATTTAAAATATCGAACCAAAAAACCTCTTTATTAAAAATGTTTTGTTTTTATATTATTCTTTACGTAATTATATTTACATAACAAATACGATTTTTTTTTAAATACGATAAGCCCCGCAAATAATTTTCTAAGTTGCCTCTAGAATTATGAAAACTGATTTTTTTTCATGGCATGTACTCCATAATTTAAAACAAAAATAAATAAATACTTAATAATAATAATAAAATACTTCTCATCCATACTAGATAAGTACTAATCCTTTAGTTAAAAAAAAACGGATCATTCCGTTTCGATGGGTATTTTAGCTTCAAATCCAAAATTAAGTTATGTACGAAACAGGCCGCGCAGCCGTTCCCTTTAATGATCTGAATGAAAATCATCCATAACATGACATGGCAACAAAATACCATAGTCGCAATTATGCGTCTTTCGAACTTGTCAATCATTAATCATTCAGGCACCAGGCAATTCACTTGAAATGATATAGCCCCTAAATAAAACAGGGGGTTTATGCCCACCGACCATAATTTACATTAAAGAAAACACAAAAAATAATGTGAACGTATGAGTGCGTATTTAAAGTCAGATTTATGGCACTTGAATCATACTGTGACGGCCTCCATGGTCGAGGGGTAAGGCTCTCGACTAAAAATCCGAAGGTCGCGGGTTCAAATCCCGGCGTGCGCAAGTAATTTTTATTTAATTAATTTGTCTTGTTTCACAATTAATTCATTTCAAAATAATAAATGGTATATTTGCGCACGTTCCAGAGTGGAAGATACTCTCAGTATCACCCTGGCGAAAGACCACCATTCAGAATTGAAACGTTGCTTGAAATGGCTTTTAGCCGTGTTTGGTGACCAGATCTGAATAGCCAGGTATTTCCCCTTTACCCCACCTTCCTCTCTCCCTTCTCCGTCCCCCTCCCCAATACCTTCAGCTTCACAACATTGCCCAATTGGGAATGCCATAGTCTCACTGGCCCTAGACGGTTGGGAGCAGTTTAGGACTCTTGTGTGGTATTCATATAAAAATAAAAAAAAAACTGTTATAAAATATAGTCGTACTAAATGAGGCCTAAAACATATATTCATATGATATGATAAAAATAAGCATGAATAATATGTTAAGTGAGATTCAAAGAGTATTTTTTCAGAAAACTGATAGATTAGCCATTTTAGAACTAATTGTGCAAGTATGTATATAAATTGCTACAAATATTATGTGTTTTTAAATATAAAAAAAGTATGCTATTCAATAAAAATCCTATAACTTGGACAAATATCAATCAATTTAAATGGTTTTTTTTTATAATACACGTAAAGAATGAAATTTAACGGATATTCTAGTTCTAATTAAACAAAAAACTACACATTTACAACTACAATAAATATTAAAAAATACAAAAATTTAAGATTTTTTCACTTCACAATTATGTTTTCCCGCGCAAAGTCCATGTAGTCCCCTTTTACGGCGAGCGCATGTGAGATTATCGCCTGATCTCATTTGCTTTGCTGCACACATTCATTTATGGGAACAAAAGTCTCGTCGTCCGTAGTACAGCTGTCATTTGATACATTACGATCATCCGCAATAGAACTAACTTCCGACATGGTGTACAATGTCGATTCATTTTAGGGTGTATTTATTTTAACAGGATAAACAATAAATACAATAAATACAACCGCAATATATACAAAAAGCACAGTGAAAATTACAGCGCTATAGCGCAGCGTCGCAATTTACGTAACTAAAGGTTATAGCGCGATGGCGCTGGACCGCAATCTAATAGTTAAAGAAATTTAAGTTCATTTGGTGGATGCCTGGCTGTTTCTGAAGAACGCTAAAAGCTCGAGGAAAGAAATAGAAATGATTCATTAATTAAAATGAAAAAAAATTGATTTGTACCCACAATATTTTCTGTAGTTTATGAATTTTTATTAAATAAGGAATAAAATGGGGATGCTGAGATGGTTTGTACGAGTAAATCAGATCAAGGTTAGAAGAAGGAAGGGGTTAGAAATATACGAAGTGCAAGTGGATGGAGGTAGAAGTCATGGGCTGCTAAAGAAAACAAGGCACGGTCAAGTGAAGCAAAACCTTGAGTCCGGTCAAGTCAAAATAGTAGAAGACTATGTGCAAGCCACGAGACGATGTGTAAATATGATTGAAGAAATTCCAGCGATTATAGTATTGTTTTGAGTATTATCCTCCATTGTTAGAGAGTAAGTTAGGCAAATCTTCAAGATATATACATTGTATGGAAGCACAAAGGTTTCCTATAAAAACTGATTGTTAATTCATTTCTCTATACAACATCAATGAATGAGCCAAGAAGTCGGTGGGTAACTGCAAACTAACGTAGAAAGGTACCTAGTAGGAAGGTTCTACGTTAAGTTCTCCGAAGTAGCGGCGCGGCGTATGCAGCCTTAATGCGCCTCAGCGGCCGGGCGGGCCGGTACAAGGGTTGCTAGCAACAACCTAATACCGATTACAGCATAAATAAAAGTCCCGCATTCAAATTCGTGGTCGTAAAAGTGTTTTGCGCATAAACAGAGCGTGCTAGAAGCACGACGCGGCACGAAGACTATTCTCTACTGAAGAAGTCGTCAACCTTGATTATAACTATAAATTTTTATATATTTTTATGCCTTTGTTAATATAGGTCGTGACCCCGGTCCTTAAAAGAGAACGCACTCTTTCTTCGTTCCGCCTAGCCAAAAATAATAAAGAATCTGTTTCTGTATTTGCAGACTACGTTATAAACTATCACAATATCGCCCGAATTCCTACAATAAAAAATATATTTCTTTAATCATTGAAAATAATATTAAGAAAATTTCATATGCAATATGAAACAGTAAAATACACGGAAAAAAAGTATCGGTCGCGTCTGTCTTACCGAGACAACACTTCAACCACTGAAATAATGAGGCCTTATTATTTGCCGGCATTTTATCACATTTCAATTTAAGAATTAGGCAATACTATTTTCAAATGAATCCCATATTTTTCTGGCTGCTAACTTTTTGTATGATTGCAAAGTTCGACCTGAAGATATGTACAAAAATACATTAGCAAGATAGAGGTCATGGGTTTGATTCCCAAATGCGACAGATGCCTTTTTACTTTGTGTATTTTTCTGTTTAGTATTTCAGTTGAGATTTGTTAATATTATCTTCGATGAATAAATATAAAAATACCCACTATGTGAGTTCCCATTTTTTAGAGTAATTATTTAAACAATCGTAAGCGTTCGCCACTTTTTTGTGTTAAAATATTATATGCTGTTTTTTTTAAACTATGTGAATAAATAAAAAAATTATAGGCTTGAATAAATTATTCCAATAAATTGGATGTTATATTTCTCCTAGCTGAAATACCCGACGTTATGAATGTTTTGGAATAATTTTTTTTAAGTTTTGACATGTTACCTCTGCCCCTGCCCCTACTCAGTAATTTTTCTCTTGTTTTGAAGGTCAAGTGTGCAATATTTCATCAAGCTCGGAACAAAACTGTAGATTTGTATTAAAAACACATATACATAGACACTCTTCTTTATATATATTGTTTAACCGTGTACCAATATCTAAGCATAAGAAATTTCTGTATACCACACTGGTATCCCCTACTAGCCAGCGAGCCCGCGGCTTGCTTCCCGCTTGCAAGGCCAGGCTCTTTAGATTCATTTCCCAGCGCCGTCCAGTTCAACACCTTCCTTCAGTGTCCTAGTACCAAGTTTTCTGATATTTAATTATTTAAGTTAAAGAGACTGTGTAAAAGTTTCTACCAACTAGGATTTTTTTAATGGCTTGTAGATTAAAAAAAAGATGTCAGCCTTAATTATAAATATATTGAATCCCGCTCCGACAGATACAAGCAGAATCTAAGTTATTAAAGGCATCGAAATCATTATTATTCCTCTTTTTACTACAAACTAGCCAGCAATCAATTATATTAGATTCTCTGTCCGTCGGCGCGGGTATTATTTTGAAATGTAGATTCAGTCGGTAGAAATTTATTACTAACAATGATGTAAATAAATTAAGGTATTATAAAAAAAGTCACTACTCTTTCTTGAACGGAAGCTTCCATTTTTAAGTCTTCGTAAAATATAAAATATGGGCCTAGGAGCTTTATTATTTGAGTCGTTTCGAGAATGTTCCTTCACTAGTAATGAACTTGTTGCATACTGGCATTACCTTAAAATATATATATATATATGTAAACATTTTTTTAAAGAATAACATGCTATCACGGGTAACGAATAACCTGACAATATTTAAATCTTTTAATGCCATCACAAGTGGAAGATGTTGCATGTGTCGTGATAGAAGACTTGACCAGACGAAGAATTAAACTCACGATGCCTGGGTGCGGCCTAGACGCGATGCTAACTGAGCCACTAACTGGTCAAATTTCATCTTTCCTAAAATCTACAATGAATACAATTTTTTTTTAATATTTTAAATTTTATTATACGTCCATCTGGGCTTTTTCATAGATTTTTATACCAGAATATAATTATAGACACATAGAATTTTTTTAACCATAGATTAAGGTTAAAAAAATATTTTTTAAATGTTTAACAGTGAAATAAAAGAAACATTTAAGAAAGAAGTAACGAAATAATTAAAGTGCAATTTTTAATGTCGTAATTTTTAATTCTTAGTTGTATATTCTGAATATTATAATTCTTGTTTGTAAGACATATTATGTTCATATTAGAATACACGTAACAAATGTACATGTGTTCTATTTTATATAAGTAACAAAATAAAATAAAATAGAAAATCATATTATAATACAAATCATTAACACTCCATTAACCGTGCTGCTATAATTAATTGTAGGATTCCTCAAAGTGATATCATAGATGACGAATAATTTCATAAATATAGTCAGAAAATATATCAACAACTCCTCCAAACCTACTGTCCAGATCATGTATCCCACCAGCTAGCGAGTGAGACTGATAATTGGTTATGTATGAGTTGCAGGAAAACGTTACATTTTGTCTTGTGTTCCTCGTGTTAGATGAAATCGATTCATAAAACTTACGTAATTAATGTTTCCAATTGGAATTTTGAAATTAAAATTTATGTACCCAAGAAATTAAGGCTGAACCCGTTCTATGTTGTTGGTGTGTACTTTATGCAAAGAGGATCAAATTCGTGAATTTTACTTCACTTGACTACAAACTAATAAAGTGTAGAGCATTCTCATACAATCTAAAGACTTGAAATCATTTTAAGTTCCGCAAAAGAAGCCAAGCAACTTTAAAGCCTTGTTAGTTGTATAGTTAATGTGTTCAATGAATGTCAAGTTTTCATCGAATATTACACCAAAGTTCCGAATTTGTGACACTGGTGTACATTGAATATTATTTAATATGTATTCATGTAAGATATAGCAGTGAGTTTCAGAAAATCCTAGTAAAGTCACTAACTAACAAATTGTCAGTTTTGATATAATGGATGTTTTGTGATTACAATTTTAAATGTCTATTTAACACGTTGACTGTTGACAACGTGGCTCACGCGTTCATACAAAAAAGGTGTGCAGTGTCTCTGGCTCATTTATAAAGCACGGTTCACATAGGACAGGTCAAGGCTGATATTTTATAACTATTAATTTTTACTTGTATTAATTTATTTTATATTAATGGTACTTACTTTAAAAAAAAAGTTCAGTTCTTAAAGGTAAAATATTTCAACAGCGAATGTGTTAAGAATGGTAATAATTTTTTTTTTATATATAGTTATGGTTTAATTAATTATTGAGTCTTAAAATATGATAATGACACTAGATCGTTAAATTGAAAAAGTAAATTTAAAAAAAAAATACGAACAATACATTTAGTGATTTTTCACAATACCGGTTTCTTTGACTTTAATTTTGAGTGATTTTTCGCATGCATATTTTAGTTAATTTAGGAATTTTGTGTTAAACTGCGTAAAGTCTTTAAGTGATTTTAGTGTTATTGTTCTTAGGAATGAGATGACTTTTTGGGAAATACGCGAGAACGTGTAATAACTATAGGTAATTAATTAATAAAGAGGTATGATGACTTTGGAAAAATAAAATAATAAAACTGATTCTCTGCTGTTAGTGAATGACATAAATCGATTTAGGGAATTTTCACGGAGGAATCGACTATTCCAATAGATGTGGAGATCAAACGTATGTACCTATCTAACTCATTTTTACCAAAAATATTAGTTAGTGACTTTTCACACCACCGCGATGAAATGTTAAAAAATATCGCATTTTGTTCGCACCATTCATGTAGTTGATCAAAGTTAGTTTTCTTTTTCTGTTTCATATTTCAGTTGAGATATGAAAATGATTAAATATTACAATTCCCACACACAGATGGTGCCTTGCAAGATGAAACCGGTCGGATGAAAAATAAATAAGTGGACGGAAGTTATAAAGGTGTTTTTGAATAAAAATCATTTTGGCCGGAAATATCCTTCGGGGTGAGGATTTGTGCGTCTTTGATTATTTTCAGGACAGTCGTCGCATTTATAGAAAATAGGTCAGTATTATAAAATGGTAATTAACATATGAGGAAAAATATCTCCCTAGAGCCCGCTTGTGACGCGTTGTCGACCTCTGCTTAAGCAGTACTTATAGTGAGCCGGCATTAATATACTTCCTAAACTTTCAGAAATTCTTGGCGAAATTCGCGCTTTGTTTATTTTTATGTTCGCAGACGGAGATCGGGGCCTTTATGGCGCAACTGACAGACAAATTAAAAGAGAAAGGCGGAATCAACGCCTTGTTAAAAAAACACGTATTTCGGGGGAATGCTTCACGCTTAAATCTGCAGGTAGATAAAAGGAAGAATCAATTGTAAACGGATTTATGAAATAAACTAGTTAAATTTTTTTTTTAAATTATATTAAATAAAAAAAGTCCTCATAAACCACTTTTTATTAGTATGACTAATGGGTGCTACGTTAAAAACCTTATAATAAATTATATTTACAAATCAAAATATAAAAATAACAACCATAAATCGTACATAAAATAATATCTCCTAATCATCTAATACAAATATTTTCTTTCAGTTAGCCAAGTCTTCAATATATTTATTAGCTGTTTTATTTTAATACAATTTTTTATTTGAACAGATGGGAATCGTGTAAACTAACGTTATTTGTCCATATTTATGATATTTTGTATAGGTAACGTTTGTAAACTACGCGTTAATTTGTTTTAATAGATTATCCATAGTTAGTTAGCCTTGGAAAAAATGCTAAAATTCATGCTTCAATATTAAAGTCATGCTGAATTCCGATATTTGCTCTGTTTTCTGTCATCAATAATGAAATTTTATATCTGTTCATTTTCCATCGTCAAATTTTATGTAGTTGGCGTTTGAAAATGACATGTTAATTGTTCATTAAAAAAAATGATACACATATTAAGGTAATTTTTCACAAAAACGACGCTACTAAATAATCAAAATATTATTATTATTGTTAATTATTAAATGTACCATATAATATATAAAATTATGTCAACATGTACCTGCTGATTAATTACAACAATTATTTAGCAGGTTTCAAATGTTAATAAAAATAAATAAATAAAACTTTTCATAAGAATAACTAATTTGCACTGCGGCAAGACATTTAATACAGATTTATTTTTCAAAGTACAGGTAAATCATTTCAAAGAGCGCACGTTGGTTCATAACAGTTTGAAACACCCGTCCGCAGTCCCCTTTTGTCTCAAAGCTTTGTGCGATACAGAATTCTACTACAAAAGCAAGAATCTCTTTAAAATGATTCGACCCGGGTATGTCTGTACCTATTGTAAAAATAATTATAGTTTCATGGTTCAACACTTAAATCCAACAGCAGACACGTATATAAGGGAAAGGAAAAAAAGAGTAACACGTGAGCTCACAAATCTTTGTTCTTAAGTCACAAGTTTTGAATATTCTTTGTACATGTCTATCTAAATTATGTTCTCTCATCATTAATTGGAAGTGATTTTCCCAAAAATTGCTATTCTTATCTGCAAATTGAGAAAAACAACTAACTGTTGATATAACTGTAATTACTCTATGTTATCGACGTACTTGTCTATATTATTATGTTCGTATATTTGACCGATCAGTGGCTGAGTTGGCATTGCGTTTGGGTCTCACCCAGGCGTCGTGAATTCAATTCTTCGGCTGGCTAAGTCCTCCATTACGACACAAGCAACATCTTCCGCTTACTGTGATGGTAGTAGGAGATTTTCAAATATTGTCAGGTTATTCGTAACTAGGGAATATTTGGCTTTCTTTAAAAAAAATGATCACTCTACATTGTTTATATACTTGCCTTTATTATTGTTTATGCATCACATTCTCTTCCAGTCACTTGTAAAACTACTGTTCACCGTAACGGTCTAAACAAATAACTAAACGCCATTCTTATTTATTATACTTCACCATAAAATACTAATATAAATATTTTAGTGTATGCAACAGAAGCGAAATGGTTTACTTCAATAAAGACATTTTATTAAATTTGAATCTTCACACCCTATTGGTATTACATTCGCATTCTTCAAAAATTTCGAGAATTTAAAAATTCTTATTCATAGATAATTTTGTTATAAGGATATAAAATGATCAATCAAGATGATTTATACCTAGGTACCTATGAATAGTTAGTAAAATCATTGTTTTGCAGTGTATCTACAAATATTAATCATTACCTATCATGTAATTATGATATCCTTAAAATAAATTATTGTTATCAACCAGTTAGAGTTCGTTGATCTGATTTTTTTTGTATCACTTCACAAAAACTGATTTATTCAGTTTGCTATCACCGCCCATAGTTATTGGAGAAAATGCGAATATTACGTCTGCCAGCTCTCTTTCCCGATTGCTTTCTCCTCTTCATTTTCATTAGATGAATCTGAATACATTAATGTTTCTTGGCAGTGTTTTGGCACTGAAATAACTAGATATTTTTCTGATATATCAGTTCAATGACCACCACGAAATGTTAATCTCTCAAAAAATTTTACGCATAAGAAGAACCTACGTACGTCTACCCACATAACAAAGCCTTTTCTTAGATAGTGCGTAGTTCCACCTACATGAGTAAATATTTAAAAAAAAAAACGAAGTTATCTAAACAAAAATCGTAATTTATTATGCACGTTTTAAAGGCTTGCGGATTACGTGGTTGATTCTCCCAAGCATTGTTTCTCAAACATAGTATGAAAAAAAATCTTTAATTCTTAAAACTGTATAAAATTAATGTTAAAGTTACACAACTTTAGTAACTTCATTCGTGTCAGAAAATCAACACCTTTCAATTAAGAATATTAAAAATAAGGTTTGTTTGTTCATTCGGTTGTGTTACCTCTGGTACCTACCACTCTTTTATTACATAAATACTGCCTCCATAAGACTGGTTGCTTAGTACTAACTGAAACCACTGCGTCGAAAGGCTCGGCCGTTCGAAAGTCCTATTATTTGATCCCTTCTCACACATTTTCTTAAAGACGGCGGGCAAGTCGGATGCGTGTGGAGGCGGGTAGACTGACATATTGACGAATATAATATAACTATAAGTGTCCATTGGTTACGAATATTAAAAAAAAAAATATATATATACATATATATTTATTTTTATTATGTCCAGTAGAAAAAAAAAGAATTGTGAATGACCCTTAACTAGCAAATTTCGTTAACTTTGATGCAATTATTCGTAAAACCACGAAACCAATCATAACCGTTAAAAATAAACTAATGAAATTCCTCACTCTTAAATAAAGGATAGCTTAGTTCGTAGGCTTCAGTATTTACAATATTTAGTTCCCCGGTAGACGAAGCCGAGTATTTTCAATCCAGCCTTAATTATTGAAACAGTACCCAACAACAATTTAGTCGCTTGAAGTATTCCGGGAATCCCCTCGGATTGGATTGATCAAATTAAAACTTTTCTCTATTACCAATCTGTTGTTATTTCTCCTCCAATGTCTTCCATTCTTCGCCCATTCTTCGTTCAATTAGACGATTCAGATAGTTTAACCGAATTAACAAGTGTCACGATATTTTCTTCGTTTGTAATATTTGATTAATGTTAAAATACGACGGCGGAATTAATTATAAAGGATTTTATTTTAAAAATATAGCCCTGAGATATAGACGTCGACACTTGATGACTTTTGGCAACTTGTTTACCGTTTCCTGGAAATGATTTGATTGTTAGTGTTTTGATTAACGGCAATTTATTTAATTAGAAGAGTTATGCGTTTCTTTAAATATTTAGTGTATTATTTCTCCACTGGTAAGTGTCGATATTGGTGTTCTAGATTGATACCACAAATTTCCTAGCAAATCTATGCATTATGTGTCTACTAAAAACTAATGTAATTTTCAAATTTTATGTGTTTATATGTTTTTTTTTAAAATATTTATTTGAATCACACATTATTTTACAAAAATATTTAATAAGGCTTTGACTGTCCAAATAGGAATAAATCCAGTTATAAGACAGTCAAAATGATAAGTTAAGTTCATATTAATATACATATACACGAAAGAATATAAATGAATCAGTAAAGTAAATTTAAAAAAAAAAATTAAATTTTAGTTGTTTTTTTTGTTATTGTTTTTAAAGTATGATGCACTTTATGTAGAGTATGAAATACATTTTTTAATTTACTGTGGAGTATTAATGAATTACATATGAGATGTAAAAGTTTGAACAAAATGTATAGAAGTTTAAAGTATAAAATATTAAAGTACGATATGCATTTCTTATGTGTTACAAGTACACTTTTTTTTAAATATTCTTTTCTTGCATTCAGTGTTGGGCTCAATATGAACTTATTTGTATAAATTAATATCAAGTTTTTTTTTAGAATAACTGTATCGGACGTCCCGTCTCCCAGATTATTCCGACGCGGCCATTTTTCGTCTTCGTATTTATGTATAAGAATTTTATGTTTTGATTGTTAATATATGTAACGGGCGGTCTGGCGAGCTTGTTCGCACCAGACCGCTCAAACTGAAATGACTGAATAAAAGCGTTGGAGCGGGACAGTTGGTGGGAGGGAGACCGACTTGTCGGGCATCTACACGGCACCGGCGGTCCGCGCTTGGTGGACCGCATAAATAGCCTGCAAACGCCAGTTTGCGGCAGTTAGCATTTGATCGCCAGCCTGACAAGTACTCATCTCTGCCCGCCGCCCGCTCTGACTTCTGAACCACTCGCCTTGTTTCACTCTGAGCACTGCTTATCTCCATCGGACTACTGCCTCGGACTGGACCCAATAAGCTACTGCCTCGGACAAGATTAACAAAAGTCGTTATCGTCAGTACCGTTCCTCCTTGCAAAAGGAACGGTAGGAGTGCTACCTCCCCCTCCAAGCCTCGCTCCGTAGATTGGGATCAGTCGGCTTCTTCAGTTCGCTGGTGTACCAGATTACGTCTGGTACAATAACTTATTGAAGATTATAAACCTTATTGTAAAATATTTTTAATAACTGAAGGTAATATTAACAAGAATATTATCTAGAAAGAAACACGAAACCGACAATACGCAGAAAAGAAAAAGGTAACGGTAGTAGCTGGGACACGAACCCAGGACCTCGTGGTATATCCGGGACCTTGCGCTCTAATCCACTGAGCTACGGCCCCAATCCGTCCCGTCATCCTTATCTGCTTAAATTTAAAACCCATCGCATTTGAAAACAATAAGTTTTCACTAACTCCAATTGGTATCCATCAAAGATGTCGTTTACTCTAAGTTCTTTTTATTAGATTAAGCATATTTAAATTATATTTTGCCAAAAGATTCAACAAGAATCCGTGGGCAAAAAAGTTTATTTGCAGATATTCATAACACTAACGTTTCTCAGATGATCATCAATTTTGTTGATTAAATGACCCGATAAGGAAGGCGACATGACATGGACAATCATCGGGGACAGGCAGGCAATGATGTAGGAAAATATATGTCCAGTAAGTGAATGAAAGATTAAGAGTCCCAAGAAAACGTGGCATGATCAAGTAACTTGCTACATGAAAGGGGAAATAATGGCTGGTCAAAGACCTATGGCGTTCCGTCCTTCTCGCCAATTCCGGGAAAAATGTATAGTTTTTTTAAGTAAAACCCATTTTGAAAGTTTCTAAAAATTGAAAACAATATTCCAGCAATTTATTTAGTAATTAAGTCATATTTAAGCGCTGACGAGGAGCGTTGGTATACTAAAAACTGGAATAATTTGTTTCACTTAACACACATTCCAGGGGCATAAAACGAAATGGCACTGTTTACAAGAAAATTAATTAATTCGCGCGTAGGGAATGGATCTAAGCCTCCATAATAAAATGAAAAAGTGTATGCTTAATGCAATTTAATTTGCGGCACCATTCCGCCGCCCTCCCCTTGGGCGGGGCGGTGGGCGGGGGCCGCCCTGGCCGCCCTGTGCCTGTTAACGTAATAAGTTTCCCTTCTCGCGGTGTTATTTCAAATTAGCAATACCCGTCCGGCGCTCTTGTTCCCAGAAAATAAACTTAACAAATTCGGGGGCATCGAGGGTGGGAGAAGAGATGGCCACAACTCGTAGTCTACGGATTTGACTGCAGGCTGAAGATGTTATCGGATTTAGTTTTTTTTTTAATACTGGTATTTGCATGAGTTTCCAATATTCTAACATCATTATTTAATGGAAAAGATTTGATGGTAGGTTTTCATGCGTGTTGAGTCCTAGACCAATTGAAATTTTTTCTTTTGGGTCGTTATCGTGACTTTTTTTAACTGAAGAACTATGAATTATTAATATAAAAAAAGCACTTAAGGTTTAGGGAGAATGGAATGCATGCATTTCAACCATTTTTACTGTTTCTGCGACAATTTAACTCGTAAATTATGTTTCGCTTTGCGTAAGGTAAAATAAATAATTACACACTTGCATTGGGGGGAATTCTAAATACAAATCAACGCGGGAAAAGAACGTGGAGCGTATAGCAAAACGAAATTATAGTAATTGCCAGTATTTTAAAAACAATTCCCTAAATTTGACTAAAAAAATACTGCAATCGGCCCAAACAGTAGGTTCCTATGTGGTTCAGCATAAGTGTAAGGTAAATGGAAATATGGTATCCCCATTAGGATGGTATTGTGAAATTGAAGGATTTGGGAGACGAAAAGAAGATGACGATTGTTAATTATCTAGAGTATTTAGATCATTACTATTTAAAGAGATAAACTGGTATATTCGTGTTTTGATATATTTTTACTCTATTATATTTAAAGAAATAATTTAAGACCGTAATAAGAATTTCAAAAAAATAAATACAATACTCAAATGTTTGTTTTATCTACAGAAATGATTTTAATACACCAACTTAAATGATATCAACTTTATTTGCCATCTGATTTTCAACAAACTTCTTGTCGGCTTTGAAACCGATAAAAATGCACGATAAATCAATTTGGAGAAGACCGTATTTTGAAAAGCTCACGACAGATCGTATTTTACCTGACATATCAAAACGATATCATCAGGTTGTCTGGTGTCATTCTGTCAAAAAATATCTGTCTCGTGTGACAGCCAATATCGGTCGGTAGCATTAATGTTAGATGAAAATTGAGCACGGGGAGGTGTGGAAAAAGAAAATACTTTTGGGATTTATATATATGTGTATGTGTGTAAGCGTGTGAATGTGTTACATTTAACAACTAAGATTAAGATATAGGTGAAGATAGGTGAACGATGCGCGACTAAGTGAAGAGGTGTGGCCTGCTCAAGTCGAGAGTCGTGAATGACATTGTTTTCAATATACGCGTCCGAGAAGGTTTTCTGCTAGTGCTACTAGGAGCGCTAGTGTATTGTGAGTTGTTATGTGTTTGTGACCGGTAGTGACTACAATATATTGGATTGCCTTTAATCCTGCCCAGTGTCAGCTTTATTATTGTTTTGTTTTAAATTCGTATACATGTATCAGCTGTCCTTTTCCTATATTTCTTGAAGCAGGGAGATCTACCATGGTGGGTCGTTGTTATATTGTAAGACTTGGCTCTCAGAGAGTTTAGCAATCATTGCTATGGGAAGTTCTATGGAAGTGCTATGTGAGTTCGTGTAATGTTGACGCTAATCCATGACATGTTTAATTAACAGAAGTAAATGTCGCAGAAAATGTTTCCATTACAACATTTTGAGTTTTGAGGAACCGTACATCTATTGGAACTAAAAAAGCCGATTGGAAATCAAAAAATTTTAACCATAAATCAAAAAATCTCTTCATGTGAAATCATGAAATTAACAAAGGATTTACTGTCTAATCTTTCTACCTCAACGCAACTTAGTTCAACTTCCAACTTCCATCACCAGCAGTTGAATATTGAAATACCAATTCTATAAAAAAAAAATTAAAATAGGATAATAAACCTGGCGACATTATAAAATTTACTTCACCAAGAGAGCTTGCAAAACTACGCTAAAATGATAAGATCGAAAACAGACCCACCTTCACATTTCTTGATGTTCGCATCTCACAGTAGATATATTTGCCTGCATGGAAGATATCTGCGCAAATATTTACTCCGCTCGGGTAAACTAGTGTGATGATACCGCAAGGGGTGGGAGTGTTTACGAGCGGACAAGTGTCCACCCTCCCTCTCCCGGCGCCACCCACAACAACCCCTTCGTTCGCAGATTTAGAGGCGCTCCTCTCCTGAGGGACTTCTTAAGATGCGAAGTTTATAACTGTCAGACGGGCGAGCGAGTCGAACTTTATAGATACTGAAAATATTATTGTGAATTTTCTGGGCAGGGCCGTGGAGCTTTGATTAAATCCCTGGAAATTATTTGCAGCCCCACTGGCAAAAAGAGGTAGGAATGTTTAAAATCATATAAAACAACTTTATATTTCACAAGTAATGTTCGATTCACACCTACCGGCACCGAACAGTGCAGACAAATAAAGTCACAGGCACGGAACAGAATAGAGTATTCACAGTGTTCAGAGATAATGTAAGCAGCCAATTTGGTCATGCCTGCCACTTTAAGAGGAACGGCTATGCGGCCTGTTTCATACAAAACTTAATTTTCAAAACTAGTTTTTTTTTTTCATCAAAAAGTATAATAAATATCTAGTAAGGATTAGAAGTAAATTATTTATTTTTGTTTTGCATTATGAATTGTTGGCCATTAAAGGAATTGATTTTTCGTGATTTTAGAGGCACCTCTAACAATTATTTGGGGTCTAACGATGATGGAAAAAAAAATTTTACCCCATCTACTTTTAAAATATAATGAATATAAAATAATTAAAAAAAAAAAAACTAAAAAAGACATTTAAATAAGCATTATGGTAGATTTTAATTAAATTAAAAAACGACCAATTTACGTTGGAACACAAATTTTCCGTACATAATTTAAAACATCGACCCGAAAAAACCTTTTTTTTTATTTATGTACGTAATTTTATTTACATTTCATATATGTTTTCTTTAAATATAGTAAACCGCAAATAGTTTTTTATAAGTTGCCTCTAAAATGATGAAAATTTTCATGTCCTATACTTCATAATTTAAAACAAAACAAAAAATACTTTAATTAACAAAAATCATTCAGTTTGGATGGGTATTTTGGCCTCAAAACCAAAATTAAGTTATGAATTGAAACAGGCAACGCATCTGTTTCTCTTAACATGTTTCTACCAAACTCAAGAGCTAGTTCTCTTCATTGGCGTAGTAACTTTAATAATAATAAATACAAATGATATATAAAATACATATATTCTTAAGGAAAATTCGGCAAAATTTCGTAAAATCAAACCGTAAATAACGCACGGAATAGCTGTATAAGACATAAAAAATGGCTTTACAAATAAACAAAAAAAAAACATTAAATGAAAAATTGTATGGTCATTTTAAAGAAAAATACTATAAATCTAAATTTGACAATTCTGAAAACGACAGTAAGAGTTTCAATTATTATTGATGAAATTTTGGAATAAAAACGGAAAAATCAAAATAATAAAAAAAACGTAATACAAAACAATAAAATAAATTGTATTAAGGAAACCAAAAAATTAGGAAATAATACATAATATAAATGGATTATTTCTATAGCGCCGTTTTCGTGAGAAAATCACCTCTAAGGTAAATGTATTTATTGATTACTTCGCAATGTTGGAAGAAAGCTAGCTGAAAAAATTACGGTAAAAAATAATTGTTTTGAAACATCTCAAAATAGAGAAAATAAACTGGAATTTTTTTATCCAACCAATTCGTCCAAAATTGTACAAATTATATAAAAATTGCGTTGTGGTTTAGCTCCGAATTTTGATGGTATTTTCTTAAAAACACTAAAAAGGATTAAAAAAGTATATTTGTATACAAATCTCACATATAATAAATGATAGGTTTAAGGCTATGAATCCTTGCAATCCTCGAAGTCATTTATAAATAAAATGAATATTAAATTAATTGAAAATTATTTTGTATTCACCGCTTTATTAATATACACATATCTGCATGTTTCTAAGGCGATTATTTCTTTTTCAGAAATATACAGAATACATTTTAGTATTATGTATATCCCTGATGATGAAAGCAACGCTTTCGAAACATGTTGATATGTGTATATTAATACAGTGGTGAATACAAAATAATTTTTAATTCATTTATTAATAATGACGCCACAAAGTGAATACCAATCTTTTGAAGAAATTATAGAATGAATATTATTTATATTTAGCGCGGTGACACCGCTTTCGTCAGCTAACATACAAGGCTTCGAGTTATCTCAATTCACTCCGTTATACAAAGTGTGGGAGTTGCACTTAAAGTTGTTCACCAACTGAAGCAAATACCAACTTGAATCAGCTGCAAGTTATTCGCGGAAAATACAGACTAATAATAAGTATTAACGCAGTTCCAAGCGTTTTAACACTGTGTTTACGAGTACGCTGTATTTTCATAAATTGACTTCATAAACACCAGGAACGCAGAGGTCAGCGGGAAACACATGAGCTGCCCTATTAGGCTAAGTGAAGTCGGGAACATTGTCCGCTCGGGCTTGTACCGTCACCTCCTGCAACTTCTGGGCTCCTTTGATGGTTTATTGGGGCTAGACCAGCGCCAAAGTCCCAGCTCCCTGGCTCCTGTATGAATAAACTATGCGGTGATGGTCTGGTTTGTAATACCAATCAGCTGGACTGCATTTTAGATGCAAATGCACCATGCGTCAGAATACATGTTTAATTTTATGGGTTTCGCTAAATAGTAATGATGATTTGTGTCAAGTTATTCGTGCGACAATGTGCCTGCTGATATTAGCTTATTACCGCTTTCACAGCACGTTACCGATACCGTGAGCTTAAAAATAGTTCAACATATTATGATGAAAACTTATAAGAAACGTAATTTCATTACGGAAAATATCTATCATTCATTTAAAAAAATACACTGCATTAACACATCGTAGCTTCGTTTATTTTACTTGAATCACTTTACTCGCACATTGACCGCATCTGATTTACAATAAAACACTATTCAACATGTTATCATATTTTCACGGTAGGGCGAGTCCCTAAACTTAGCCCTAATAAGAATCAGGATGGCAGGAATGATGGAAAGGATCAACAACTCCAGAAATGTCCTCATCATGGGGTCCCGTCAAACTTCATGTCCACTCTGTGCGATGTGTGGGATTGCACTAACCTCCCCACATGTTGGAATAAATAAAATTATTATTTCTTAAATATATATAAAATTACTTTGTGGTGTCATTTTTAATCAAATGATTAAGAAATATTTTGTATAGACCACTACTTTATATACATATATACATGTTTCAGAAGCGAAGCTTCCCTCATCAGGATGCAAAGTGTACTAAGAAATAATCGCAAGGATAGACAAATAACTTCGCTTCCGAAACATGTTGAAGTTTGGTATTAAACAGTGGTTTATACAAAATATTTCTTTATCAATTGATTCATATTATTATTATATTTATAAGAAGACTCTTTATTTTTATGGTAAGATATGTGAAAGTAAGAATTTATTGTGTACATAATTATAAATAGAGTAAAAAATTATTCCCCCTATAGTATTTAGATTTAAATATTTTATGCAAAAAGCGGTTTATTGTTGGGTTCTACTAATATGTGAAATTTCCAAAATATTCACACTAAAAAACATATATTACTTTTATCGAAATTCCATTTTTTTTATACAAAAATATATTTGAATGTATTTTTTTTTTATTACAAATTATCTAAAAATATATGTCGAAAGACCCTTAAATCGCTGAAAATTCAAAGGACGTTATATGTCATTTTTTTCTTGAACCTTTCTACGCATAGTAAGTACATGTAAGGGATGTAACACCGTGTTATTTCGATACAGTGAAAAATATACTATTATGTAGAATCACCCCTCCAAAGTTACTGCACTTCACCCCCCAGACAGTATTTTTTTTTCAAAGGACGTATTATCGTCATACAACTCTGCAAATAATGTGAACATATATTCTTTAAAAGATAAACAAAGTAACGAGTCAGTAGGTAGATAAGTACATAACTTTTATTATTTTTATAAACAATAATTATTAATCTAAAACACTCATCCAAATTGAAAAAACCTTCCGAGCAAAGATAAATGTCGCCGGCAGGACTCGAACCCGCACCCTTCTAATGTCCGGTCAGATGCTCTACCGTTGAGCTACGTCGGCTTATCGCAAACCCGCCAAGTTAATCAATATATACTAGTGTTCCATTCAATAATTACTGTTTTTATTATATTTTCACCTGTAAACAACCAACTTTATAAGTATGAGAGAGGCTTGTAACGGCTAAATCCCTCAAATAGATGGCGTCGAGACAAATTATGTCTACATTTTATTGGTGAAAATTGCTTTGACTTGTCAAATATTTATTAATTGATAAACTAAAGTTCTTTAAAACTTAAGACAAGATTTTTTGTGCATAGTGCAAAGGGTAACAATTATTATTTTTATAAACAATAATTATTAATCTAAAACACTCATCCAAATTGAAAAAACCTTCCGAGCAAAGATAAATGTCGCCGCAGGACTCGAACCCGCACCCTTCTAATATCCGGTCAGATGCTCTACCGTTGAGCTACGTCGGCTTATATATTGATTAACTTGGCGGGTTTGCGATAAGCCGACGTAGCTCAATGGTAGAGCATCTGACCGGATATTAGAAGGGTGTGGGTTCGAGTCCTGGCGGCGACATTTATCTTTACGTATATATTGATTCACTTGGCGGGTTTGCGATAAGCCGACGTAGCTCAACGGTAGAGCATCTAACCGGACATTAGAAGGGTGCGGGTTCGAGTCCTGCCGGCGACATTTATCTTTTGCTCGGAAGGTTTTTTTCAATTTGGATGAGTGTTTTAGATTAATAATTATTGTTTATAAAAATAATAATTGTTACCCTTTGCACTATGCACAAAAATCTTGTCTTAAGTTTTAAAGAACTTTAGTTTATCAATTAATACATAACTTTTAGATCATTTTTATTTAAAAAATTACAATAGTATAGTGGATCACTGAATGTATTGCTTGTAATGATGATCCGAGTAAGAAAGATAAGATATCGAGCACAGGGCCAACAAAGCGCCTTCGCTATCATCCCTCATGCCCAATCTGCAGCCAAGCACACCCCCTTGCATCCCCCGTAAATCAGCTGAATAGAAGACAAACGGCCCGGGTAGCCTCCGGGTCCATTGTTACCCGAGCCGGGCGGTGCATCATCACGGTGGCATCATGTGATACAGAAAACGCACGGAATTTAAGTGATGCATATTGCAATAAAATGCAACGGCGACGTAGATATTTCTTGACTCCGGTGGGGAATAATATCTTAAGACAAATATTTAGTTTCAGGATATTGGAATACTGGGAAAAAAATATTTTTACGAAATCACGTACTTTTTCCATTTGGATTTAAAATTTATTTTTTATTAGTTTTATATGCAGCTTCATACAAGTTTTAAAAAATCTTTCGGAAAAAGTATAAATGTTCAATCAAACGTTTTGAATGTTTTTTGATATCTGAGCAGCAGAAACAGTCAAAAGATGATCTCTGGCGTCATAAAGTTTCTACAAATTTTCTAGAAAATTTATTTGCATCCGCAAACGTAAATTTCATTATAATCTCTTGAGTTAATAAATACCCATTTAACCGTAAAAAAATATTAAATATTATATCATTTTCTCCATATTCTCAATTAATCGAAGTTTTTTTTAACTCGTGCTAGGGAGGGTAGTAAGTGCTTGGGAAATAAAAACTGGTTTACCCCGTTCTACAGAAAACCATACTACGAGAAAAATAAAAAGTACCACCTGCCCGTTATTTCTACACGCGCTAATTATTAGATAGGGTATTATTTTTCTACATTCATTTAAAATCTAATAATATTCACAAAATATTCTAACAATACTCAAAAGAAATTAAGTGGAATCATTGCTCCTAATTTGAACAAATAATATTGCCGAAGAGGCTTGATGTAAGATCTTGTTCCATCCCAAGTCACTGCTCGCGACTCGGCGATTGCGGCTATTTATAAATCTCACGAATAGAGATTATTTGCCTATCGGAGCACCACTTACCGGCCCCACTCCCGCCCTAGACTTCACCCGCCCCCCGCCGGGTCAGGCCCTATTGTCCCAGTGTGCGTATATGGACAATAATCAGGAGTCCGAAAACCAGGCACTTATATCACATTGTTTATTTAGCTGATTACCGCACAAAAGACCCTACTACCCGGAGCCAGTAGAACTACGACAATCTGTGCCTATCCTAAAAAAAGGAGCATAGGAAATTTTTTTTTTTCATGAATTTGATAAGGAACCTCAACGGTCATTTATTCAGTTGGAGACAACAACCAGCGGAATATGATAATGAAGTGGCTATTTTCAAATATCCAATGCACATTCGTACCCTAACTGTACACAGCCTACCTTTGTTCAAGGGCAATGTACACCACTGAGGTTGAAGGAAGTTTGAATTTGAAGAAAGGAAATAAAATAGGAAACAGGAAGGTTGAATACCTAATTATACTTATTATAAGCAACGACGGGACACGAACCCGCGACCTTCGCGGGTTCGTGTCCCGTCGGCAGCATGTATTTTTTCTCGCAAGATTATTCAATTTGTATGATTTTTCAGGTTAATAATTATTGCTTATAATAATTTGTTACCATATTTGTACTATGCATAAAAAATCTTGTCTTATAAACATTAGTTTATCATTTAAAATAACCTAATTATACTTTTCTAGTCACCAAAAAACCCCAATTGCCATTTCAAGCAACGTTTAATTTCGATTTTTAATCATGTTTTTTACTAGACGCACAAATATGGTTCGTTTAAATTTATTTATTTCTATATTTATGTTAGATATCACATAATACATAATAAATAAATAAATAAATAAATTTCTCACGCCGGATTTTGAACTCCCGACCTCTGGGTCAACAGCTAATAACCTTACGGCTCTGCTACAAATTTATCGGATTCTAAAATAAATAAAGGGACTTAAATAAACCCATTTTACTATTTTGGAGCTAGATTCGCTAATTTAACAAATGCACTGTATTTAATGACTACGTATTCAAAGGTCAAAAGTCAAAGAAGAAGAAGGTCAAAATCGGTGGTCAATGGTCAAAAACGGGTTAGGGATCAATTAACTTTCCATCGAACTAATCACAAGTAACTTCTGTAGTTTGTTCAGAACAATATTATGCAGGTATAGACTGTACCCTTATCCGGATATCTCTTGACCCGCTTACAATAATACATTGATCTAACTTCAAAGACTGCTAATGGGTGTTTGCTCTATTAAAGCGATTCAATTGCTAAAATTCCAACTAAATCACGCGCTCCTTATGCAGATGGCAACAAGGTTGAAATTTCCGCTTGTTTCGATGTACGCAAAAAAACACCAAAATGCTTGTTTTATTTTATTTTGTGAAGCTCAGGCATAAATATTGATATATTTCACGGTCATATTCGAAAAAAAATTAATTTGCCATAATGAACAATACAACAATATCAGAAATAGAGTTCGTAAGAGATTTTTTAAAGATTTTTTTTAGGTCTAATATCTTATTTTTTCTAGGCTTATAAAAAGACATATCAAAAATGGACAGCTAAGCGAAAGGTCAAGGTGTGTGTACTTGCAGTATTTAATTAAATAATCTATGATATTTCTAGGCCATCAAATTCTCAAACCTAAAACACGTGGTGTTGTATCACTTCCCATTGCGAAGCCTTAATTTTCTTTGGCAAAAAAAAATTACTTAATCTAATATAAAAATAATATTAAAAATAATAATAAAAATAATAACAAAACTAAAAAAAAATAAAACATTGTGTTGTTGGGCTCGGAGAGTGATAGTTTTCAAGTTTTATCACCCCTTGCTCCAAAAGCATTGATTTTTTATTTTGTGTTGTATAATATTAATTATATACAGTGGGAACTTATACTCGCTAAGTCACTGCAAGTAGCTTGTCAGCAGGAGTTTATTTCAACAATATTATATAATACAACAATAAATAACAATCATCATACAAATGTAGGGCTAACTTAGGATATAGAGGCGCATGCATGTTGTGATCAATGTACAAAAGTTGGATAAAAAAATTAAAAGAAAAAATAATGGAAACAGCATTACAGTTTTGTTATTGAGATACTAGAGTCCGATTTTATAACACCGATTTAAATAATATCATAAAAATATCAATATCATAAAAAAGTATCAACATTATAAATATATCAATATTTTTAAAATACCAACATTTTAAATATCAACATTATAAAAACACCAATATTTTAAAAATATCAATATTATAAAAATACGAATATTGTAAAAATACCAACATTGTAAAAAAATCAATATAATAAAAATATCAACATTATTAAAACAATAATATTATAAAAATATAAATATTATAAAAATATCGAAGTATCGGCAAGTATTAAATAAATTGAGAATTAAAAAATATATATATATATATAAATAAAACAGCAGTACAGGTTGGTTACAGTAAGGATAGACTTAGGCTGCTCTCTGATAATATAAATATATGTGATAATATAAATATATTTTAATAATAAATAAATCACAGTACACTTTAAAAAAGGTTAATTAACACAAAAAGCAAAAAGAGCAAAACTTGTTTATGGTTGTTATTTGACGGTCTCCCGTCTCCAGGGGGCCATCAGGGGGGCTCTATTCAGACAGCCAAGGCAGTAATGATGGTATTGTTGGATTCCATGCGGTGGCGGAGAAGTGATCTGAAAGAGTTCGCTCGCCGCTCCAGGAATATATTTCCGTAGCGCTGCAGTATCTCGGTAGGCGGAATAGTTGGCGATATGCATTACCATAGTTGAATTTTAACTTATGTGATAAACAGTACAACGGGTATCATTAAACGGCGTGATGGTTAGTTGTTTAGTTCGTAAGTAAATGGTTATGTAAAAAGCAGAAGTTTTTAGAAGCGCTATTATTATTAGGAAACGGAAGATTGTCAAATATCCACCGTAGACTTTTTTACCTTTTAACAAATTAATGTATTCATTTAGAATAAATTAATGAATAATCTTTTTCTAACATTTTATTGATTTTTTCCTTATATAATGATTATATAGCACCCTTGAGGTGATTTTTCACAAAAACGGCGCCATACAAATCATCCAATTATTATTATACTAATTATTATTATTATTATTATTATTATTATTATTATTATTATTATTATTATTATTATTATTATTATTATTATTATTATTATTATTATTATTATTATTATTATTATTATTATTATTATTATTATTATTATTATTATTATTATTATTATTATTATTATTATTATCATTATTATTATTATATTACTATTACTATTACTATTACTATTACTATTACTATTACTATTACTATTATTATTATTATTATTATTATTATTATTGTTATTATTATTATTATTATTATTATTATTATTATTATTATTATTATTATTATTGTTGTTATTGTTGTTAATATTATTATTATTATTTTCATTCATTTCATTGCCGGCAACCCGGGCGGCTATTGGCATAAAATTTAAGCATTTACATGTACTTTACCCGTCTCACTAGACGATGTCTGTTCTGAGACGGGTAACAAAATAAATATATAGATATATAAATATATTATTATTGTTATTGTTATTATTATTATTATTATTATTTTTTTTTTTATTATTATTATTATTATTATATTATTATTTTTATTTTTTATTTATTATTATTATTATTATGAAATGCTTTTTTTCTTCTTCTTATTTTATCACTTTTGAAGTGTATTGCATTGCCCTAAACCCTGCATACCTTCTGGAAAAAAATTCTATTATTATTATTATTAGATAGATTTTTTTACTTTTTTTATTATTTATTAAGTTTAAAAAAATATTATTATTATTTCACTTTGATAACTTAACTAAATACATATTATATTAATTAACTACATACAAAATATTATTCTTAACCTATTTCAATACTCATATTATATATATATACGACCGGTCAGTGGCTGAGTTGGCATCTTGTTAGGGTCTCACGGAGGCGTCGTGAGTTCAATTCCTCGGCTGGCTAAGTCCTCCATTACGACACAAGCAACATCTTCCGCTTATTGTGATGGTAGTGGGAGATTTTCAAATATTGTCAGGTTATTCGTAACCAGGGAATATTTGCTTTCTTTTAAAAAAAATATATATACATATCATATTACTTAATAAAATACATTATATTATTTATATACCTTATATATTATTCCTATCTTATAATATCTATCTTATTTATTATTATTTTATATTAAACATTGTTATTTTGCTCACTTATTTTGAGATTGAAAAGATTTTTTTTAAAATGTTATTACTCGATTATCCGTTTTCAGGATATCGGGAACGAGATTGTATATATACACCCCCATAGATTGATTCATAAATAGCTAGAAAAAAATTGACAAAGAATTAGTAAAAAACAGGTATGGATTTCAATTTTTTTTGTTAAATTTTTAAATGACCATAAAAAATGTATATTAAAAAACGTGTATTTGTGGATAATTAAAAAAAAATCATTTTTTATTTAAAAAATCTCCTATGTAATCATTTTTACATGTGACAATTGTTTCGCTTTCCGAAGGCAATATCAAACTTTTGTGAAGCCACTAACAGATTATCCATTAACAATATTATCTGTGCATACTTATACAAATTTAAGCCATTAACCAGAGATGTAACTAAGACGTTGCTAAGGAAACAAACTAAAATATTTTTCTATCTTAGCAACTAACTTGCATGACGGTCAGTTGGGAGGTTCAACGGAAGAGAGAATAATGGCTTTCATGCTTTTTCTCGTTTCAAATTTATGACGAGTATTATAGCCTTAATAACAAGACAAAGTGATTAGGGATTACTGTGAGAACCGAAAGTTTATTTGAGATCATTCACACAATACTTATATCGGAAAATTGTTAAAAACCATGAAAAATAAGGCGCCGGAGATTAAAAAAACATCTTCATTTTTAATCAAAAATAAGCTCAGTTAACGCTGGTTAAAATCTGTCTGGTAGGCCTTGTAATTATATATATTTTTTATGAAAATCAATCCACTAACTAAAAATGGCAAAAGAAGCTCGCAGGCAGTAGGTTTGTGATGACTGATGTATATCTAAGCCAAAACATATGTATGGGTATGATTGATTGCCCGGGGCGCCAGGCGGACGGCCTTGTCTGATTGGCGAGCGGCTCTTGTTGCTAATCATAAGCAAGGCGAGGTAAGGCACTGAGTAACCTCATTATATCGAGAATAGACCCTTCAAAAGGGTCAGCCAGGACGTGGTCAGGGACTATTATCAGCAGATTTCAACTCTCAAGAATAGAGCAATGTATTAAGTTTGACAAGCTCCGTGAAAGGGCGTCAATAGATTAAACTTCAGAGATCAAAGTTCACGTTCTCAAAACAGGAAGAGATAATAAGGAATATTTGAACGGTTTTGCATTTCAGACATTTTGGTGTCGAATATCTCGAGATGAAAAAGAAACTCAGAACCCGTTGAGGAATTCGAATTTGCCTGCCATCTAATAATCACCTACCCGGTAATATGTTACCTTTATAATAAAATGCGTTAGTTTCGGGATTTTTTCAGGGTGCAAGATTCTCACTATCACGTTGCTGAGAGACTACCGTACAAAAATGAAACGTGTGTTGAAATGACTTTTGTTTGATAATCAAATCTTTACAACCAGGTTTCCTCATTTCCTCTAGATAAGGTATACCTTACAGTATTAAAAATTTGAAAGTGTCGTAATAAACAAGTATATTACAGTGCATAACAGATTCAGAGATGAGTTTTGGATGAAAACATATTTTAAATATGTTTCTTTCGAAAATTCATGATAAAATTCTTTTAACTTTTACATTCCCACGTAAAATCATATTCTACTCTGAATTTACGTCTAGTATATTTTTTTATCAAACTCCAAATGACCTGGCGTGGTGATTGATTTGGCACGCACATCAGCCTTTATATAAAATTATTAGTTTTATGCTCGGATTATTTTGCTTCATATATTAATATCAAAACACAAAAGTGTTTGCTTTCTACATTTTTCCTTTAAAATATAATATTTTTATAATAATGTAGATTATGTAGGTATTTGAGATTTAAAAAAAATAAATTTATTCAATATTTTTAAGCTACTAGTATTTTAAGCTACTTTAAAGTCAACTTCGATTTAATATTAGTTTCCGAGTAATTAAAACTCTCTCGGTTCTTGATAGGTCATTTCTAAGCAAGGTTCCGTATGGTAAATTTAATTTCATTTGACAAATCGTAAAACGCAACGAGACCACTTGCCGAAGTTTGGAACTGTGTTTCAACCGCAAACTTCGCCATCATTAGTTACATATTTAAAGCGGGGCTGGGCGAGAAGGGCGGCAGGGAGCGGCAAGGGTGGGACAATACAGACTTGGACCATTCAAACGTTCCTATATCACATTTAGGCGGGAAACTTTTCATAAAGTGGTCGCCGGTACATTCCTTGCGGCGGCACTTTAGCGCTGCAAGAAATCTCCCGGCCAATTAAGATGGGCGGGCCGATATACGGCGGGCGGGGGAGGGGCGGGTTCGCGGAGACAGCGGGTCTTCCACTTGCCGATAATATGCGCAGCTTAAAACAAGAAACTACATATTGAACTACCTTACGGGTTTTAAAGGAGAACAGTAATATTATTAGGATATTAGAAACGGGGTTAACGGATGATACGCGATCCTTTATCAGCAAAAATTATAGAAAGGTAATAAATCATTTCCATGAAGACACGAAAAAGTCCACAACCAGGAATAAAAAAGTGTAAAACATTAAAGTGATGCTCAGAGACTTCACTCTACGTGGCAACTTTACGAGTATAATAATATATAGAAGTACTTGTGATGCCACACAAGAGTCCCAGCTGCTCCTAACCGTCTGGACTCACTGGGACTATGGCACCTTCAATTGGGGTATGTTGTGAGGCAGAAGGTATTAGAGAAAGGTGGGGAATTACCTGGCTATTTAGATCTGGTCACCAACCACGGCTAAAGCCATTTTAAGCAACGTTGGTCTTTCACCAGGGCGATACTGAGTATCTATTAATCTGAAACGTGCCGCAAAAATACTACATGTTATTTTAAATTAATAAATTGTGAAATAACAGAATTTAATCGAATAAAATTTACTTGCAAACGCCGGAATTTGAACCCGCGACTTCCGGATTCGTAGCCAAGGATCGTAACCACTCAACCACGGAGACCATGGCTTATATGGAACCACAATACTCATTAATAATAATCATATTCATTGAATATTTTTTTCTACTTCCAGTGATATTTGAATGTTTCAAAGCGTTCTTGTGAAAAATGTAATTTTTTCATCATTTCGGATACCATGAAAATAAAATCGAACTAAATATCTCTATATTTGACTTAAGTTGAGTGACTATGTCTGCCTATAAAGTGGTATTTCCATCTCAAGTCAAACATTATAAGGTTTTGTTAAATGGTTTGTTAGAATTCTTATAGCTGAGTCAAATCCCACTTTTAACATACGCACTGAAAAAATAAAATCCTATTAAAATTCAACGTATGCTGAGTCAAGAGGTAAAGAAAGAATACAAAGTACAAATTCATATTCTTATCAATTTATTTCTCAAGAAACCGGAAAGCAGTTACCCGCTTTGCAGGGGAGTTTGCGGGGGTAGTTTGGGATAGGTAAGGGGGTTGGGTGGCAGGGTGGCTTCAGGCGGGAAAAGAGTGTTCCGCCCCGGCCGCAGATGGCGCTACAGTCGCATTACAAACCTCAACTGACATTAAGATGGCATTACAGTGCCAATACAGGCGGCCCATGACCATTCTAATCCCAGTTCAGAGCTGGACCGATATTATGCAGTGAAACTGGGTTTGGGGTAACGTTACGTGAATCATTGTGGTGGTTTGGTTTTAATATGAAAGGAAAATGAATTTTAAGGTTGATAAACGTCCTGTCAGTCTTCCACAAAGTGTTCTTAATTACTTCACTAAATAGAGAATAATAATAAATAATGTTATATTATGTCTCGCATACGTAAATAAACGACTATTCGATATTCTACGACACTTCAAGGTTGAGTTACAGGAAAATCAGACAAAGGAAGCACAATGATCAAAATAAAGAGAATCATAAATTAATAATATTCTCACTCAAAGAAATGGTTGAAACAGCACAGTAATTATTATTTTTTTTTAATTTTAGGTTAGGAAAACAAACATGGCGAAAAACCGTAAATATAATACAGGTGTTTGTGTAGGTGCGACATTTTTATTTTCCCAATAAGAATTTATGTCCAGCCGATCGATTGTGGCTGAAAATTACCTCTTCGCTTGATATCACATTTATTTATACCACTCAAAAAATGATTTTGTACTCTTCGCCGTTTAAACAACACTTTAGTAAGCTTTCTCAAACACCAGAAACAGCAAAAGACTTTTGCAGCTTTATGAAAATGAAAAAAAGATTTATTTTGTAAAATAAGAAAGCAGGTCATGCCACGTTCCTAGACTTTTGGGAAGAATTTAGCGAACAAGTGCCTCCAGCCGGTAACTGGAAAAACAGCACTCTGTCCACTGAAATAGAAAAAAAAGAGAACATTAACATTTTTGCTGTACGATAAAATTTTCCTGATTTTATGACAAAGACAGACAAATATGCTAGATCGACAAGTATGTTGCTATTTTAGCGGTTAAGAAAATTAATAAATTATATTGAATTTAAACTTTAAGATTTGACAATAATATAGAAAAGTAAACGATGAGTATCATAGATAGGTATTAAATACCTTATTCTTGGGTCTTGATTCAACAAGAGTCATGATTGAATAAATTCATCCGTTCAACGGAGGCTAAAATTATGTAATAAAAATAGCATTATGTGATAAGGAAATTAGATTTAATTTTAAAAAAATAAATATATAACAACATTAAATTTAAATATAATATAAACAGAGTAACATAACTATTTGAAATAAAAGATCATTTATGCCGAGCATTGTTTATTAAAAACAAGAAATATCATTATCAGCCATTAATACCGGATCAATGATCTTAAACTGAACTGCAGGTAAAGCATATACCCGGATTTAAAAAAAAAAATGTAATGTCGACTGACGTTTCTTAAGTATCAGCAAGTATTTGTATTATATTTATAGCTCCATTATAACCTGTTCATCTATCTGATCAATGTCGCATCTCGCAGGATAATACACATCACTAGGGGTGTTGAAACACATTCACGATGGAGACCCACCCAGTTAAATGCATGTCAATGCCCGTCTTATACTTTGGCTTGCCTATTGCTAACAACTCCCCACTACTCGCATCCCGGGAAGCAAATCGCTGGGAATCGCATTAATATTTCAGCAAAAAAGAGAAACACCGCTGAATAATTCCAGGCGGTTGTAGCCCACTTCTGGGATCCACTGATTTAACTATTCAGCGGTGCGGTTGCGTTAACAAGATTTACTCCCGGCTCAAGTCAGCGAGACGCAGACGGCTGAAAACAAATACATGTATCAATGAAGTCATACATTATTATTCGCCTCCCAGTCGGTTCATTTTATAGGCGTCTATCGAAGGAGTCAGCGTCTGCTAAAAAAAATTAAGCTTCCGTGAATGGATAACGCAGGGACATCCCTAGTATGGCGGGCGAAAATATACAAAAAAAAATACATGGTGTTTTTCTTGGTGTCAGGTCGAAACAACACAAACGTGAAGTTTAAGTACCAATATTACACAAAGACGGTATTATACATAGACGAAATTCGACGTCTAGAGAAATACATCAACTTAATTTAACACCTACTGGAAATACACGTTTCAAGAATACGTAAGAGTAAGTGTTTTACGTGTGTGTTAAATTAATTTAACACATACTGGAATTACATGTTTCAAGAATAAGTAAGAGAAAGTGTTTTAAGTGTGTGCTAAATTAATTTAACACCTACTGGAATTACACGTTTAAAGAAAACGTAAGAGTTAGTGTTTTAAGTGTGTGCTAAATTAATTTAACACCTACTGGAATTACACGTTTAAAGAATAAGTAAGAGTAAGTGTTTTAAGTGTGTGCTAAATAAATATCGTATTAAAAATAAAAGAAAACAACAGTAAAGGTTGACGAAACACCTGCCTAATTGAATATTTACCTATAATATTCGCCATAATACTAAATATAAAATAGTAGTAATAAACCAATTTCTTAATATAACATAAACGCAAACTTCTGTTTTAAACCACTTTAATTTAATATAATGATCCACCGGTTTCGGAAGCACCATTCATTAATACACTATGATAAACTAATATACAAAATATTGATAAACATACATGAACATTTAAAGGGAAGGGTTAATTAAAAGGGAAGTGGTAATTAGGAGGTTTTTCGTGAAGAACAAAGCAATTCACTGGAAAAATATCTATAAGAGGACTATACGATCAATTTACTTTATTATTCCATATGCTAGAGTTTGTATGTAGGGATTTTCTAATTTTTAGTGTTTCTAAATTATTATTACGGTGAAGACTTTAAACCCCCATATCTTCATTAAAAATATGATCGGTTGTTTGATAAATTACTTTTTTTTTTTATAGATTTTCCATAAAAATGTCTGCCAATATCGGGCTAGTTGGAGCACCCATGGAAAAACCTCATTTTGTTGGTAGACACAATCGTTATATTGGAAATAGTTTTGATTAAGGCACGTATTGAACAAGTGGGACAGGTCATCAATAATATTTCTATCTAAATCAGAAGAATTTCAAATATCTACAATTATTTATTTACAATTAGTTGTTCGAACATTTGGATTAATTAGATCAAAGGAAGTTACTTTAGCGTTATTACGTATAATCAAATCTTTAACTGCATTTATCAACTCAATTTAAATATAAATTGTAAATTTAGGGGAAAACACATTAAAATTGTTAAACGCATTAGTTATGTGAGAACCTATTATTAAATTCTGGGAATTCAACACGGCACAACAAGTCTAATAGGACTATAAATTATTTCGATAAATTTTCAGAAACCCATATTCCTTGGGAATCTTGGGATTAAACTGTACGTACTTATTTTGGGTAGAATAATTATTCAATTTTTAATTATGAATTATTTTTATTGAGATTTAAAAACCTCATTTTAATATTAAAATAATATTAACACAATTGCAAACTAGACAGTGTCTCGGATTAATTACCGATTTTTTATTTATATCAGACATTTATTGACTTTTTATAAAAGTCTAAAGAATATATTCAATTTTTAATTATTAATTTATTTATTGAGATTTATAAACCTAATTTTAATATTTAATCATCGTAGAAAATAATATTAACACAGCCTAAATGACACATGAAAACGGAAAAAATGACAGAAAATAAATTCCTATCCGGGGCGACCGCTTAACCAACTTAGCTAATGAGACCAGTTTAATTTATTTTTAAAATCTTTATTCTTCATAAATTAAATTTTTCTTAATAAACCAATTTATTCGAATCCTCTAAAATTATCACATTAAAAAATCGATTATAGTATCTTATTAAACATGCCACAACCTTTCGATTTCCTTTACTTTGTTCAAGGTATAACACCCGGATAAAATAACAATCAGTAAAAAACAAGTAAGTCGTTTTATAGACGGTTTAAATAATTAATGAAAAAACGGATCAGATTTAAATCTATGTATAATGAAAAAAAATGAAACACCATTTGTACAAAACAGAAAATTCATAAAAAAATATTTTCTATCCGGCTGTGTACTTATGGGAAATGCCACTGATCCCGATAGGATTCCAAATTCCAAGATGCTTTTAATTTCACGTAATACGAAATATTAAGGAAAGGAAAAATATTTATCGCTTTGCAGTTTTTTTTTCAAATAATTATATTAGGATTAAAAGCCTTCTTCTTCTACCCTTCGTTTTTTTTTGATAAAAAAAATTATTTACCACGCACAAACACTATAATTTTAAAAAATCTCTTTGAAGTATGCTATTCCAATGGGTGTAATTTAAGGAAATATAATTCTCCCCATATGTAATTTAGTCCATGTGTATTTCTGTCAATTTTCACACCCGTGTAATTTCGTCATGTAACTGTTTTTCTCTGCCTTAAAAAAAAAGGAAAAACAATCCTTTGTACTAAGATGCATCACACAGAAGGATATGATCTTAACGACCGTGATAATACGTTAATAGCAGTGCCCCAAATTCAGACAAGTATTGCGCAATATACGATTAAAGCGAAGATTTAAGCTCTAAAATCCTTTAATTGCAGGTCTACCAACACAACAAGAAATCGTTTTTCTATACAACTAGACTTATTCAACTAAGTTAAGATGCTCATTATATAAGGTATTCAGCGTTTATAAATTAGAAATTTAGTTATTTAATTAGTTTTTTATAAATTAAATGGGTCAAAGTAACTTTTCCGACTTAAAACATTATTTTCATTATAAAGAATAAATTAAAGAGTTCATTGGATTGAATTTAACTATCAAACATCTTCATATAGTTAAGTGATTTCGATAAAATAGCAGTGAAATCAATGAAGGCAATAAATTTCTCCCCGAAGCCGGGTATTAAAATGATCTGTTTTGCAAAATGGTATTGTTTTATTAATTAACTATCTCAGTGAACAATTTAAATATAAACCTTTATATGGAAGAGATTACAACAATGGGCTAAACATAATTTTATTCAGACGGTGATTAAAAAGGAAAAACAGAATACTTTTTCAAACAACACGTCTCGCCCTTAGTTCAAAGGACATATTAAGTCATACAGAGCTGCGGTTCCTTACAAGGATTGGGACAATATTAAAAAAATATGTAAAGGGAAAGCGGTACAAATAATGAAAATTTTTACAGGTTTGCTGACAACTCCATGGAGCATTTGCCAAAAAAGAATTTTCGAAAATAATGCCAGGTAACGATGAACAAGGTCATTAAACATGATGCATTATATTACTGGAAAAGTGCATCCCCAATCAGTCATTTTGGAAAGCTCTGAGTGTGAGTATCAGTAGTTTTTTTTTATTTTTTTTTTTTATATATATTTATTTCTTGCTAAAGCAATCCCGATGAGTTTCAAAACTCATTTTAGGACGGGAGGAATTTACAATACATAAGTAGGAGATAGTACATACAATTTTACATTGACAGCAAAATATCAAAAATAGAAGTTTCACATACAGACAGAAATAATTTTATAAGGCCAAGTTAAATAGAACAACACACAAGAGAAAACATATAAAGGAACAACAAAATATACAAATATGGATTTACTGATTTTCATTTTTAAATATCCTTAAAAAGTATTCCTTTATACCATCATTTTGGGATTTTTTATTTTTCTGGATGGTTTTGTACATATCTGGAAGCGAATTATAAAGTGTGTAGGCAATGTAGTTTAAAGATTTTATTCCATATTTTGTAGTGTGTGTTTGAGGAATGCGGATTTTATTGTTATTTCGAGTATTGTGGTTGTGGATGTCTTGATTGTAAAGTGGCTTGACGTTAGTGTGAGTTGATTGTTGAGTAATTTGTAGGATGGTGCTGGTGATTTCATACTTAGGAAGGATCGTGATTGGAAAGGATACCGGAAACTGAGTAGATGTCCCTGACATGAGTGTCCCATGGAAGTCCAAAAACATTTCTGAGGGCTCGGTTTTGAACCACCTGCAGATCAGCAATCAATTTCTTCGAGGCAAAGCCCCAGATACAGCAGAGATAGGAAATGTGTGAATGTACCATGGCGTAATATACTGCAGTTAGTAACGGAATGGGTAGTAATCCTTGAAGTCTATATAGCACACCAGTTATGGGGGTAATTTTCTCCTTTACATGATTTATGTGGAGATCCCACGAGAGTTGAGAATCTACTATAAGGCCCAAATATTTTGTTGTCGTTTTCTTTTCGAGGCAGTTGTCACCAATTTTGATATCGAGGCTGGAATTTTTCTTGTTGCCGAATAGTAAATAATGCGTTTTTTTTACGTTAAGGGTCAGTTTATTTATTCTCAACCAGGTTGTGAGATGGGAAACATCGGCATTCATTTCCATTTCGAGTTCCGCTAGGTTTTTTTTGTTATAAAAAATTACAGTATCGTCCGCATAAAGTTGAAGAGTTCCTTTAATGCCCCACTTTGTTATGTCATTAACATATATTAGAAATAGCAACGGTCCAAGAATTGATCCCTGTGGCACTCCACATGTTATTTCACCCAATTCACTCATTTCTCCACCCATTAGTTAGTTATTGTGTAGATTTTTCTATTTGTTTCGAGTATGGAGTCTACTAAACAAGTATTAGACATTATTTCGGTACGATAATTTTTGCTATCAATTTCTGTGGTAGCTGATAACAAAATGCTATTTTCAAAAGTTCCCCAAATGAATTTTATTGTTTTTATACTACCCTATATGAGGGTACAATATAGACAAACTAGACGTTGTTGTAATCAATGTTGAAACTTTATGTATGCTCGATATTATCATTATTATTTAATTATTTGCTTACTTATTACTATTTATTTCTTATTACTTACATATTACTACTTATAACTATTTACTTATAATTTTATTTACATATTATTATTTATCTATTTTTATTTTTATTATTATGTACTTATTACTATTTACATAATTTTATTTACTTATTATTGACCTATTTTTCTTATTATGTACTTATTACTATTTACTTATTAATATTTACTTAATACTTAATGTGTATTATTATATGCTTATTACTATTTAATGATTATTTGTATATTATTATTATTTAATTATTAATTATTATTTTTTTACCATTACTTACTTATTAATATTTATTAATTTTTATGCATGTATTATTATTTACTTATTAATATTTATTAATTTTTATGCATGTATTATTATTGAGTGGCTAATGTTTTTGTTTTCATAATAAAATTTAAGAATAAATAAATACGTGAGACAAAAGCCTATGAAAAATCCTTACACATACAAAAATTATGTCACTTCAAACATACTCCTTTTTGTAAAATCCTGCTAAAATCAAAAATCTTTTATTTTATGTTGGTATTTTATTGACAGCAGTCATATTAAAAACAACACGCAAAAAATATTCTGCCAAAATAAAGTACATATGTACCTTGGTTAAATACTCTCCCATACATAGATATTTGCTAATTCTGCTAACACTGAGCTTTACAAAACGACTGATTAGTATTAAGTGATTATTACTTACTTAATAATTATTATTACTAACCCGTTAAGAAATATTTTTTTGTTAATAAGCGCTATGCATTAGTCATCCAACCTGTGGGAAAGTAAATTATTTGGCGGACAATTTTTCTCCGTAACGTTGTATGGGACCACAGCACTGTGCTGTACAAACCTACTGAAAAGGTAATATCGGTAAATGTGTGTTGATTTTCATTGCAACTCATAAATTTCTCAATCTGTAAAAACTAGGAATAATTTTTACCCAGAAAGCCAAGTTAGAAAAACGAACATTTTCAAATTTATCCGATTCGCAGATGTTTTTGTGAAATTGTTTGAAATGACATCCCTAATTTCTACTGACAAGCTATGCAAACCACAAATGACATTGATATTTCTCTTTGCAATGTCGTAAGGCCTAAGTTATCCATAGAAAAATAGTGAATATAAATCGGGCACATAAAAGAAACAATAGAATCGCACATTTGCTGACTTGTCAATAAGACTAGATTTAGCAAACCCGTGTGTATTTGTTTTTAAAGTTACGATTCCGATTCAATTTGAACAATATTTTAGGCAGACAATATTATTGCATAGCATAGATATTATGTAATAGAGTTTTTAATCCAATCTTATATAAAACTGCAATTATGAAAATCAATTTGTTTAAATTAAAATTACGTATTCGTTACTCTAAATCGCATGCCGATACTTATTTAAAAGTATTCGAAGAAACACGGAAAAATTATTTAAATTTGCTTATTTTATTACACGATGACAACATTTTTATGTATTCGTTGTAATATTTTCATCAGCTTATTTAGACAATTGAATATGTTTTACAAGTCAACATATGTATTTGGCGATTCCTGGCATTATTTTATTTTTACATGATTTCAAAAAGTTTTTTGTATTCTTAAAACATAAAATAAAAAACATCAATTTAAATATATGTTTTATTTTTAATAATCTCCTAGATGTAGTCGGAATTTGTCTGGAATTTGTTTGTTTTATTAATCAATCAATTTGATGAAATTGATTGATTAATAAAACAAACAAATTCCAGACATTGTTTTATTAATCAATCAATTTCATCAAATTGATTGATTAATAAAACAAACAAAAAAAACAGAACAAAATAGATGGATTTTCTAAGATCTTGGTTGTTTCTAATGCGCACTTTATGAACTGAACAACAACGTAAGCATAGATTTGAAATTACTCCATTCGTTTAATCACAAACTCTTGTGGAGTAATCGATTTTTGCGTAGTGGAGATTTTATCCGATTCTTTTTCGAGTTCCTGGGATCCCCTTGGGAGGTATTCAGGACTGACCCTGTAACTGCCTGGCCCTACAAATAAGCCCATAGAACCCATCTTAGTGGATGCCTTACGTTCTACATCTTCCGGTAACAACGCACGCTTCCGGTAAAGTGCAAAAATATAAAAAAAAAATTGTGATGCTCTCTGAACATGCAATGAAGATGCTCTATTATAATCCAATTAAAAGTCAATAAAAATATACTCGTACATCGCTTGCCAATTTCGTGTTCCAAAGGAAAGATATGGGTTTTTATAGACCTTCATACATATATAAAAAGCATACTTTTTACAAATGTTATTTCTCATTCATGCTTACCGTTCTTCAGAGCTCGTGATAGAAATTTATTTATAAGCTGGAAAAGTAGGCTGGTATTAAAATTCTATGGAGTAAAGCTGTATTATTTCCATAATGACTTTGCTCTCTTATCACGAGATTTCGCTGCTTCAAACGAACAGATTTTAATATAGTTAAGAAGATATTCCGAAAACTACCTTGATTTAAGACATACTAGTAATACAGCGGGGAGAAACAAAAATAAAATAATCTTAGGGTCATAAATTTTGTACGGGAAAGTAAAAACTCGATAAAACAAATGTTTGATATCGACATTAGAAAAGGAATAATTAATGGGTTGTTTTCACTCGGTTTCATTTTATCGAAAAGAAAACACATAACCAAATAATGATTAAAGTTTGTGTTACAAAAGAAGTTTAATATAAGATGTTCGTTTTACACATATTGTGTTTACCCATTTCACTAGAAATAACATCACTACGTCGGCGTCGTGACATCATATTCATGTTTTCGGTATAAAGCTATAATGCGTATTTTATCTCCAGTACGTAATGGTTATTTACGATTCTGTGTATTTGGCCAATAAAATCCCTAACGCCGATGATCTCATGTAAAAGTTTCACGTGAGAGCAAACAGAGAGAACGAGATCGAGCAAACAACATACGACAGACGACAAAATGAATTCACATAAAAACACACGGCTAAATAGTCACGCATAAGTCGTACAGGAATATACTGATATTGGAAATAACCCTTAGAAAGAGTCTTACATCTAGTTTGTGTATTCTACGGTAGTATCGGAGGGCTCTGGCTCCGGCTCCGGCTCCGGCTCCACGCAATGCGTTGTAATATCCATCAGTTTTTATTGCGCTTATTGTCGCTAAAGGGTAAGGGTGGGAGTGCGGCGAAGGGCCTAACGAGGGAGGGGATGGTTAATGGGCGAAAAGACGGAACAGGGACTGTAACTGTCGCTCAGTTATTGTATCGGCAGTGCCAATCTAGGAGAAACTTTGTCGCTAAGTGCTCGTAAAAAGAGACGCGTACATTTGCAATGAGCACCGCCTTAAAAGAATTGCCCAAAAGTCTCGACACGTGTGGTAAGTAGCGGGAAGTGTGGGGATGCGCCAACCCCTAATGGGTTATTACCAACGGAATATCGCGCAATTTACCACACTTTCAGATAATGGAACGAGGCTCTGCTATTCGAAAGTAATCCGAATAATCAACGGCGCTACGCTCTCGAATTGAGACAATGTAATGCCTTGAGAGTTGACTCTCTGGAATACAATGACCTTGATTTAAGTAACTGTGATCTTGTTCCGAGACTACCGAGAGAAAATGGTTCTCTCAACCATACTTTTTAAGGTAATTTTTACTATAAGCATAAATATTTATGATTTGGTTCCAAGGCGCGTTAGCAGTATTATTTTTCTCAATCAACTCTCTGACAAAAGTTCTAAAATCCTGCAGTTTGTATTAAACTCACGATTTTATATCAAATATGGTGTGGGCTATAAGAATACCTCAAATAAAATTGAAGAGGGCCAGGGAATTTTTAATTTACAAACAAGGTCCAGGAAAGCTTCTATATTATACGACATGATACAGCGACATACGTAGTGCCGTACCCTTTACCTTTACGTAAGGCTTTGGACATTGTAGGTTTAAGTTCTACAGTGGAGCACGGTCGGCTCGCCGGGTATCGCCGTAAATTTAATTTGTGAAGGGAAATGTCTCCTTTTTGTTGGGAATAGAGGAGAGGCGAGCCGGGTAAGAAGAAGGTAGGACGGTGTAGAAAGGGCAATCTTGTCACGATTCTCGTAAAACTCTATTAACGGCGACATCTGTGTTTAAGCAGCGGCTGCTACGAAACCGGCTGGCTCGGCCGGGGGTGCTGGAGAAAGGATAGATGTAAGGGGAGTCATCTCGTTTGATCTGGTCAGCGGGGGGACCCCGGGCGTGGGGTGAAGGTGTAGGACTAAACATAATCCGGCCTGTGTGAGGATACTGCTACGTAATTATACCCAATTCGTAAAAATGGTGTCCACACGTCCTAACACAATTTATTTTTTCTGTTTTACTTATGTCAGAGATGCGTTGTCGTAAATAATTTGTTTGGATAAAATATTAAGATCATAATATCAACAAAAAAGATTTCATTCATTGTGTATTGTTTTTCTTGGCTAAAAAGCAATCGCTACAAAATACTATATCTCACAAAATTACATCAATTTTTACTGAAAAAAATCATTTGGTACGTGAAATAGTGAACTCTGCAGTCATGAACTTAACCCTGCTTCTTTTCCATTATAAACTAGTTATGGTGTTATAAAATTTCCATTTAACTGTCAACAAATAAGTCTTTCAGGTTTTTCACTTTTCTAATTTAATAAAAATGTCTTAAAGCGAGTGTTCAAATTCTGACGTGGACTGGTAGCAACTATCAGTCATGTACACATTTGTTTTCTCCGGCAGTTTTCAACAATTTAACACTAATTCACTTTGGCAAGGTTTAGTAAGCCAATAAACTCAGGAACTATGTGCCCCCTAACGTAACTGGAAAGTCAATACGCCGCGCCGCATGTCTTCCTCGTTAGATCAACGACCACCTAAATAAAGTTTCATTCCAACGTCTAAGTAGCATTACTTCGGACAGAGCTTTTCTTCGTTCAGCCTTATTACCCCCAGCGGGCGCGTGGGCACGCCTGCACGTGGGGTTCCTTCGGACACGTAGATCCTGTAACGGGGCCACCTGCCGCACTTACCCGACACTTTCCTATTAAGTCTCCTCCGACCATCCAACCAACCTTCTTCTTCTTCGGAACCTCTTAATATATCCGACAATTTACCGGGCATAACGTTTTCCCTCCAACGACGCTAGAAGCCCAGTCATACGAATTCCTGCTTTTGTATTAAACAGTCGTTTTCTATGTCCTGCGGTGTCTCGTGAACGGCGGGTACTACGAAGCAGATAAAATTAAAAGGGCAAACGGCGGATCGGTCGCTCTTGCGGGGGAGACCGGACGGGCGGACTCAAACAGCGGGTTGTTTAGAAGCTACGATGGCTTAACGTAACGCGGGAAATAAAAATTCTCCGGTTCTGGGCGGGGATAATAAGATTTTTATAACGGGGATAAACGTGACTCGCCGTAGATTTTTAATTGGAGCATTGTTTTAATGTCTATTGTGTCGTGTTTAAAACGCTCTGATATTTGATTTTAACTAAAATGAAAAGATTTTCAAAAATTATGTTTTATCGCATAAACCGGCATCCTTCAAGTTAGTAGCACCAAATTTAAATTTTCTCCGATTATGGTATGTATTCTTAAAATTCCTTTCGAAAATATATATTTTTTTAATTTCAATGCTATTTCGTTGGGAATTTTAAAAAAATACGGGTTGAAAAACATGGTGTCATAATATCCTTTTCTGGTATATGAATTGCGAGGTTCATAGCTCATGATGGAAATAACGCTGCGAGCTAAGAAAATCAGTGCTCACCTCGAAATATAAAGAGTGACTTTTTCGGTTATTCGTGACCCGGGAACGTTAGTCTTTCATTAAAAGAAAAATCGAAAAATTAACTGTAAGACAGAAAAAGTACGGTGAATCTCACTGCACCAGAACTACGAGTTTTTCAATTTTTATAAAAAAAAATCTTTTTTATGGTTAAAATCGTACAATCATAAAAGCGTTCTCGTTAAAATTCAATACATTTTTGTTCCGATTCAAACTAGCTATTATTTTCAAATAACTAAAAAAAGAATTAAAAATAAGTTATTTTTTTTAGTTTTGGACGATTTAAAATGATAACAATTAAATAAATCTTACACAAAAACTCAAACTTCTCCAAGTGTAAGTACATGAAAAAACGGCATGAAAACAAATTAAACAATAAAAAATACTTTTACCCTAATCTCATATTCTTGGCCATTTCGAGGGTCCGACAAAGGGGTTGATTAAATTATGTCTCTTAGAGTGGAATTTTAATAGTAACTTACCTTACCCGGAAGGGAGAGTGAATAGACGTGGAATGGCTAGGCTCAAGGACCTCGGCAATAAACCGTGATTCAATTGCCACCAGTTAGAACAATGCAGATGACGAAAATAAGGCAGTAAGAAGATATGCCTAATTTTACCCCAGCATGCGGCAGCACCAAAATGCTTCACAATATTATTGTCCAATTATTCAGCATCTTTTTTGCATGTGTCGAGGTTCTAGGGCATTGAGAACCGTATACATAGAATAACTGCTTTCACACTAGTCGTACCTTCCACGTAGATTTAAATGGAAGCCCGTGTGCCTTTGACTTAGTAGCCTTTGGTTCTATCCACGAGAGAGCTTATTCTTATACTGCTTGCATTATTATTAATTGCATTTACTCACCTTCCTTGTTGCAACTCATCCAGTTCAATATTCCTTACCGTAGACTCAAAAATAATGAATTACAAAATAATGAATAACACCTATTGCTCTCTTCAATCAGTACTCTACTAATTATCGGTACAATTTCCCACTGTTCAGAATGTCGAGACTTGTTAACTCAAGCCAGAGCTTTGAAATTGTTTTTGCTATTAGTCAAAATGATTTTTGTCAGGCTTTACGAAAATAAACTTCGAAGAATATCTAGTAATATGTCGAACATCAAGGACTGTACCAGAACCTTGTTCAGGCTTCGGGTTTTAGTATGAAACCGCGCGCATAAAGGTGTCGCCACATCGTTCATCCATACATACTACTGTGAATCCAGTCTACGTACAGGGGCATCCCACTTTTGTTTCTGCCCACACAAAATGCAAAACTTTCATTGACTCTCCCGCTTTAATAATTCGTGCAGTTTGGTCGTAGCTCGGCAGCAGCCGGCACTCTACCATGCCATATCTCCTTCTGTTTCTATTATCAATCGTAGAATATTGATTCTTACAGGTTGTGCCCTTGAAAGTGTCCATGAGCGCCCTTGGGCATTTTATTATCGATATGAGAGTAGCTACCCCTTCAATTTACCAACGCCGTAAACATCACAAAGATACACCCATGTACTCGTATTACGCCTACCAAATGCTCTACAGCTAATGCAAAAGTTTCAATTTTACAGTCAGAAAAACAAAAAATGTGAAGTATTATGTCTTGTTGGAAAACGTACATAAACAAAACAAAATATGAAAAGAGGTCGTCAGAGTCATTAAAGAAAAATGGGGTTATTTTCGAAATCATTTTGCAGGCACGGGACGCGATACGTAAATTATAACCTATTTATTTATTTAATTATTGAATATATATAATATTAACAAATCTCAAATGAAATATGAAACGGAAAACAATATGGGAAATTAAAAGGTATCTGGGACTCGAACCTAGGACCTCGGTCTTACCGGAACAATCAACTAAAAAATCGGATGGGCATATCCGAGGCAATATCAAGATTGCAAGTATATTCAGGTAGAAGACATTATAATCGTACAAAAGATAGCAGCCAAAAATAGAGGAATTATTTGGGGATAGTATAGGTAATTCTTTTAAAAAAATGTTAATCATGATTAAGCTAATTGTTCAATGTCTGTCCCATTGGGAAAATGCCTGTAAATTGACATGATATCGACAGAAGGAAAATAATTAGGTATCATTAGTATTAGGTATCTCAGTGGTGGAGTATTGTTCCGATAAGACAGAGGTCCTGAGTTCAATCTTCAGATGCGACCCATACCTTTTTTATTTTCTGCATCTTTTTCTGTTTCATGTTTTAATTGAGAATTATTAATATTGTCTTCAATGATCAAATATTGCAATGAGGTTCATAATCATGAATAAATTATTCCAATAAAGTGAATATTTTTATATTTTCATATGAAGCGGTAACTTGGTGATGTGACATTATAATTTAAAAAATAAAACAATAACTTTGTTTTACATTACTTTTATTTATACTTTAGCCGACCGGGTTTCGCTACTACCGTAGCTTCTTCAGAGCAGTATACAACTAAACTATGAACTAAGATGCAAATGTGCTATAGATTGATACAAACAGGCGAGTGAATGGCCAAGGGTGGGAGATCAGCAGGTGCTGTACTGGGAGGGTGTGTACTTTGTTTATTGGGGATAATTTAAGGATTGAACTTTTATTTAAATTTATTTGATTATTTATGAGTCTACTATTAGTGTTTTTGGCTTTCCTTATTTCTAATGCCTCTAAGTTATCCAGTCGAATTCCGGTTCCATGTTTATGTAGTAAACTAGAGCCTGTATTTTTATTGAATATGTGGTCTGTTTCTAAGAGATGGTTAGCAAATTCGGAGAACCCATTATTATTTAGGCATATTTTTAATTCCTTTACATCTCGTAAAATTCAGAAGTGTTGTCATAAATACCTATTTTCCAATGTTACTTTATTTTTATAGTACCCTAAAGATGATGTCACACAGACGCCGAAACTTAATGGATTTTTATTTTATTTTACGTAGAGTGATGAACAAAGTGTTTAAATTATATTAATATGAAATCATAGCAATAAAATTTTTTTCTAACAAATGTAATTTAAAAAAATATTATTTCATATTTTTGAGATTACCGTTTTTTTCGCCTAACCGTTATAACTCCCACAGGCCCAGGACCGGTTGGCTGCGTTCGTCGGTCTTACAGAGTTAGCAAAATGTGGCACGCGTCAGACCGGTGAGTAATACTGAGTAAGTCTAATTGGGTTTGGGTAATTATCCTTTCTGGGACATCTGGCCAGGGCACGGGGAGTATCAGATGGTGGGTCTAATTTACTCGCAGGTTCCTGATTATTTGGATTCTTTTCTATTTACTCCATAAATTGAGTGAAATTTTTGAATATCTTGTTTTTTTAAATATTTTAAAATACGAATAAATCTGTACTATTTGTTTTTTTTATTTTTTATTTCTGGGACCACTAGACTCTCACCCAGGCCAAGTGAATTGATTTTCTATTCAAGAAAATAATTTTAATATTTAAAAATGTTTTACCAATTTCACCCAGAGATCATTCAGAGGCACTACAAACAGCATTCTGAATCAAAACGCTGCTTAAAAAGGCTTTAGCATTGTATGGTAGCCAGATCTGATTAACCGGGGACATATCCCTTCCCTCCCCATTTCCTTTGACGGCCTGCATGGTTGAGGGGTAAGGCTCTCCGAAAGTCGCGGGTTCAAATCCCGGCGTGCGCAAGTAAATTTTATGTAATTAATTTGTTCTGTTTCACAATTAATTCTTTTAAAAATTATATATGGTATATTTGCACACGTTCCAGAGTGGAAGATACTCTCAGTATTGCCCTGGTGAAAGACCACCATTCAGAATTGAAACTTTACTTGAAATGGCTCTTAGCCGTGTTTGGTGACCAGATCTGTATTGCCAGGTATTTACCCACCTTCCTCTACCTTATTCCCCTCCCCAATAATAATAATAATAATCGGACTATTTCTATAAATTCGCTTTTGTGAAAAATCATCTCAGGGGAGCTGTACAAATATTACTTCCTATTCTTATATTATTCTTATATTATTCTTATATTACGTCTATTCTACGAATTTATTCCTTCAGCCTCACAATATTCCCCAATTGGGGATCCCATAGTCTCACTGGTTTCAGACGGTTGGGAGCAGTTGGGACTCTTATTCGGTATTCATATAAAAAAAAGGTCTCATAACATACCCCATCTGAGGATGTCATAGACCCACTGTAGTGGGAACTCTAGTGCAGACATTTAAAAAAAATCGTTTCAGTTTGCGTGAATTAAAAGCCTGAAACCAGACTTCTATAATTTCAGTACTTACAAAAAAAAATCGAAGGGTTTTTATGTGCGCTTAATCTGTTGGATTTAATCAACAAAAATGTGAAGGGTAGAGCAAAATGCAGTTTGTTTCGCATAATGCTCGTTAATTACCCACCGAGAACAGAGGAAGAAAGAACAGATGCGCTCTATGAAATGTCCCTAGGGCCTTGTCTTGAGAGGATTAAGCAAAGAAAAGTACAACAATTTAAGGAATCCGAAGGCTTCTGCAATCAAAATAACCCCAATTATAATGTCTTCTTTATATATCTATCCACACTTAAAACGCGTCTTAATTTTAAGAAGCTCTTTAATAAATTAAGAAAAATACTTTTTTTTTTATATTTATTTATAATAATAAAAATATTATATAAAAAAGATACATAGCTATAAAGATACATAGTATGAAATCGGCTTCGCCTTCCGAAAACATTTTTAAATTTTAATGAAAATAAAACAATAACTTTGTTTATAATCACGTGATTTATTTAATTTTATTAGGACCGACCGGTTTCGTTTAACACAAGCATCATCAGGGTACAAAATTAAACTGACAGTTTAATTATAATTAAAATTAACAAGTATTGTTTTATTTTCATTAAATATGTCTAACCACAAAGTGACTACTTAGAAAAATAAAAAAAAATTAAACTTTAAATATAGTTCTAAAAAAAAACTTTTTGAAAACGAATAAACCTTTTCTATGTTCCCGAGATTGCGTCACAGTCGCAAATTAATTTTTCAATTTTATGTCTATTTTTTCTTCTATTCCATATTTTTTGTATATTATTAATAGCGGTTCAATAAATAACACAAAAATATGTTTATGAAATTTTGTAATAAATAAATATGAATGCTTTTCTTATCTTATCTCGTATCTATTGTTGTTTTGCAGGTGTGGGTAAAAAGAGGAACCAGATTGAAGATGAACCATATAACTGTGGAAATGTTTATCATCACGATGTTTCAAAATGTTACAGTAATTTATAAAATATCCAGGAAACATCTCATCGCCCGCTTCGATACCTTCCATTCACCGGTTATTTGCATTTTTTACAAAGGCTGTATTTCAAAGGAGGTTCTACTTTATCCGGTATTTTAATCCACCGTGGAGGTAAATGAACGTGAATGCAGATCCCAATCACCGAATGGGTTCTTTCATATCAGGTTTATCTCAACCCGCGTGCGATCCACCGCGGGGAGGAAACTATTGGGCCTGCGAATACGTATACTCAATTTCTATTCGAAATGAAAAAGCAGATAGAGGCTTTAAGCGCTTTAATTGAAAGCGTCTTTGTGCCAATGGAATCGATATTTTAACAAGTTTTTTCACGGTTCGGAAATCCGTTTAGTTAATATGGCTGGGCGAGTTTCGGCAACATGACAAAAGAACTCATTTATTTCTTTGAGTATTGTTTTATTCAGGATTGACGACCAATTCACTATGAACACGGTTTTTTTACGATTGATTGAATAACAAAGAGTGAGTTAAAAAACGATTAATTTGTACTTCTCTATATTTCAATCGTACAGACGACACTCGTTGTTTAAAAAGAGATGATAAAATATCTCTTTAATAAAAAAAATCTATAATGAATATAGGCTGTAATTTGATGATATCATGTTAATCATGTTAAACAAGTTGAAGAATAGCTCGTTAGCTTAAATAATACCATGAATCAAGCATCTTGGGTAGTAACGCTTCGACACCATTAATTAGGAGTTTTCTTCAGGCGCATATTGTCTTACTATATTATGCAGCTGCTATGCTACGCGTATTAAAAGAGCCGATACGCCTACTACGGTTCAGCTACGAACGCCGCGGCCACGCTGCTTCTCAGCAGAGGGGGCCACGCACGCTGCTCAATGCACAGTGCTCAGTGCTCAGTGCTCAGTGCTCAGTGCTCAGTGCTCAGTGTGCACAAACTACCTCATGTATTTACGATGGATAATTATATAATAAAGTCATCTGTTTACCGGAAAAAAAAAGAATAGTTTCAGGAGTCTAGCGATTGGCTTCTGGTTTAGTAAAAAACCTCTCTGAAAGTTAAATCTGGTTTAAAGCTTGGCAAAGCTTTTAAGGCATCAAAAACAAGTCACATACAAGCCATTTCAACTCCCCATATATTCTTACTATATTATGCAGCTGCTATGCTACGCGTAATAAAAGAGCGGATACGCCTACTACGGTTCAGCTACGAACGCCGCGGCCACGCTGCTTCTCAGCAGAGGGGGCCACGCACGCTGCTCAATGCACAGTGCTCAGTGCTCAGTGCTCAGTGCTCAGTGCTCAGTGCTCAGTGTGCACAAACTACATCATGTATTTACGATGGATAATTATATAATAAAGTCATCTGTTTACCGGAAAAAAAAAGAATAGTTTCAGGAGTCTAGCGATTGGCTTCTGGTTTAGTAAAAAACCTCTCTGAAAGTTAAATCTGGTTTAAAGCTTGGCAAAGCTTTTAAGGCATCAAAAACAAGTCACATACAAGCCATTTCAACTCCCCATATATTCTTACTATATTATGCAGCTGCTATGCTACGCGTAATAAAAGAGCGGATACGCCTACTACGGTTCAGCTACGCACGCCGCGGCCACGCTGCTTCTCAGCAGAGGGGGCCACGCACGCTGCTCAATGCTCAGTGCTCAGTGCTCAGTGCTCAGTGCTCAGTGCTCAGTGCTCAGTGCTCAGTGCTCAGTGCTCAGTGTGCACAAACTACATTATGTATTTACGATGGATAATTATATAATAAAGTCTTCTGTTTACCGGAAAAAAAAAGAATAGTTTCAGGAGTCTAGCGATTGGCTTCTGGTTTAGTAAAAAACCTCTCTGAAAGTTAAATCTGGTTTAAAGCTTGGCAAAGCTTTTAAGGCATCAAAAACAAGTCACATACAAGCCATTTCAACTCCCCAATTTAAAATTTTGTTAGTTTCGTAATTCGTTCACTCACCTCACACCGTCGCCCAGTTGAGGAGTATCTAAAAAATTCTCATCTCTCTATTACGTAACATAATAATATATTGACAAATCTCTGGCTATATGGAAACTATATATCGAACGCATTAGCTAACATAACTCAAGCCGATTCCATATATATGGACTTTATTAAGGTCTTTGACAAAGTATGCCATAAAATTCTCCTGGTTAAACTAAGTAAACTCGGTATTGATGGAAAACTATTCGACAGGTTTGCTAACTATCTATCTTTTTTTACCTTTTTATCTATGATTTCTAGTAGTAAAAATTAATTCGTTCCTTTCCAACCAATTTATAGCTACCAGTGGTGTACCACAAGAGTCTCATTTAAGCCCAATTTTGTTTTCAGTATTTATAAACGATATTGTTAACATATTTAATATTAACGTCTGCAAAAAGTAATACATAAGCAGACGATTTAAAAATATATGAAATCATTAAAACCGCTTTAGATTGTTCTTGTCCCCAAAACAACTTAAACAGGTTTATTAATTGGTGTACTCTTAAAAAACTTTATTTTAACATAAATAAATGTCGTTCAATAAGATTTTTCAAAATAAGTAAGCCAATTAGTTATCCATATGAACTTAACCCAACAATTACATCTGTCAATTACATCTGTAAACCCACATTTAATAGTTACCTTTTAAAATTATTTGTGCTATATTATTATGCTTGTGGTTAATTGTTACATGTAATAATGTTTTATGGTATATTTATGATGTTGATTTTAAATAAATAAATAACATTGTAGCATATATTATATAACCGAGAAAAACCTATTTAGCCTAAATTGACATCACTTTTTTTATTGAACAACATTAAATCGCCTCCTTAAAATTAGTCCATGTTATCAGTTTAACGGGAGTAACAAAAACTGTTTCTATTTAAAACTAGTACGAATTTTGATAAATACGTTTGAAAATTAATGGACTTTACTATAGACCGAATTTGCTAATTTAGCTGACGACTTTCTTTGTAAATACATACGCACGTTGATACGAGTGTGATCTTTTCAAAATTGGAAGTTATAAAAGAATCTTTTCAAATCCGGACAAACATTTAAGTAGCTACCTGTATTATTATTTCAAATGCTTTACTTTTGTAGGACATTTTTTTAAAGTGGATCTATGCAAATCTTGAGAATCTAAGAAACAATATGTATGGAGGTAGTCCTTTTGCGAAAATTGAAGGCATTTTTAAAATCCGAGTTGTGACCGGGCGCGGCTGGTGTCAGTTATCCAGGTTTGTCAAAATCGATTAAATTCGTAATTAATATACATAAAAAATTATTTTTAATACATTAACATTTATCCATAAATATATAGACGGTCTCTGTGGTTGAGTGGTTACGATCCTTGGCTACGAATCCGGTGGTCGCGCGTCCAAATCTTGACGTGCGCAAGCAAATTTTATTTGTTTAATTTGTGTTATTTCACAATTTATTCATTAAAATTAAGATGTAGTATATTTGAGGCACGTTCCAGAGTGGTAAATACTTTCAGTATCGCCATGGTGAAAAACCATCATTCAGAATCAACACGTTGCTTGCAATGGCTTTAACCGTGTTTGATGACCTGATCTGAATATTCAGGTACCTCCCCACCTTCCTCTACCACATCTCCTTTCCATCCTCAATATCTTCAGCCTCACAACATTGGTGATGCCATAGTCTCATTGGCTCCAGACGGTTGGGTATCTTATATTGTATCACGTAAAATGATTAGGATTTTATTTATATTAATAATAAACATAATATCTAATCTAAATTATTATTTAATACTACATAATTATTTTTTATTTTTTCAATTATTTTCCGTACTTATTTAATTACTTGCCTTACTTTGCTTATTATTTGTCTATAATTGTCATTATTTTTAGTATATTGTTTATCCTGATAAGGGGAGCTTTGCTTCTGAAACATGTGAGCAACATTTGAGCGAAATTTTTGTTGACCTCTTTCCCCGCTACCCTTCGGCCGAGTTTGTTGTTCTGGGGGACTTCAATGTTCATAATAAACCGTGGCTGAAGTTCTCATGTTCAACTCAAGGCTCGCCGATAGGCGGAATTCTTTGCCCTTTGCCATGGATTGAAGCAACTGGTTCAGAAGCTTACAAGGATTCCTGATGTTCAGAATCACCGTTCAATCTGTTAGACCTATATTTAACAACCAAGCCAGCTAGAGTAAAGTTAGCCTCTCAGAAGCTGGGCGTATTGTACAGAGCCCGCAGATGCTTTAATAGTACACAACTGTTAACCCTGTACAAAACGTAAGTGCGCCCCACTGTAGAATTTGGCAGTCACCTCTGATCGGGAGCCCCAAAATATCAAAAAAAACTCTCGACTCTGTTCAGAAACGGGCAATCCGTTTGAAAGATTCGCTTATCTTAACGAACGGATTGCAATCTTTGGAGTACAGAAGTCAGATGGGAACTCTCTCCTTGTTCTACCGGTATTTTAATGGAAGATTTTCTGAGAAACTAGCGTCATTGATCCCTTCCGCACTGGTGAATAGTCGGAAAACACGCCAAACGCGCGACCAACATTTGCACACGGTTGATATTTGTCACATGAGAACGGGTCGCTTCTACGACTCGTTCTTGTGTTCAACAGCTCAGCTGTGGAATGATGGGTCTCTTTAAGACCCAAGTTCATTCCTTCCTATTCTCTAAAAGACACTCTACACAGCATCCCCAAAGATGATATAGGACTTGAGAGAAATTATTTCCCTCGGGGTCTAGTGTAAAAAATATATATATTTATATACAATTTGCTACCAGTTTCGACACGTCCGAATGTTAATACTAGGTTCAAGGAACATGAACTCTGTTTACTGAATAATAAGTATTTTAGGTTTGCCAATCATTTGTTAGCAGCAGGCTTCATTAAGGACAAAAATCTGCTTTTATAAAAAATTTGATGCCTAGATATTTATTAATAAATAACAGTGATTTAAAAAGAGTAATTCTAATTAAATTATAAATTTAATCTGTTCATTTCTTTAGATCATGATTATAACAAAATTCACCTAAATTTTGATCACCAAATGTATTACAAATAACATTTGAATGATTTATAAGTTGAGAATATCACCCGCGGAACATATTTCCATGTAAGTTTTTTATTATAATACTTCAGTAAATGCATCAAAATACGCCACAAACCAATGACATCATTGCCTCAAAGTAGTGAATTATGCCGATATTTGCTCTGTCAATTGAGGGTAACGCCCAATATGACGTTTGGTTCAAATTTTAAAATTAGTGGTGAATTTTTTTTGTCTCTTTCTGTCTCAAGGCGTACGGTGTAAAAACCTCGGTAAAGCGATATTTCCCAAATTTGTCTCGGTTGGGTAAAAATGTAAGCTCATATTTTCTTCAAGAAACAAGTCAAGTTACCAGTAAATCGTGTCAACCCTTCAGGATTTTAAGTATGTTTGCCTAGAAGTACCAACGTTGTTGAAATTTCTCATGGAATTTTCGAATGCTTCCGAGGTATTTCAAAAGTGCCACGAATTTATTATCTTGCCTTTAACTTGTAATACTATTTTAGAATCTAAATACAATTACCAATTAATTATTGTATGTATTTTAAATATACATTATATTTTGATATCAAACGTAAAAAATGTTCAAAAAGAGCTGTACACATTGTACCCCAAAAATCAAAAAAATATATTACTGAATGCGATATTTATAAAATGCAGTTTTTTTTCTTGAGGAATTTGCAATAAAACTGTCACTTCACTTGGCATTTCGAACTCAGTTTTCCAATTTAATTTTTTTTTATATGAATACCGCACAAGAGTCGCAACTACTCCCAACCGTCTTCAGCCAGTGAGACTATGGCATCTCCAATTGGGGAATGTTGTGAGGCTGAAGGTATTGGGGAGGGGAAGGAGAAGGGAAACAGGAAGGTGGAGAAATACCTGGCTATTCAGATCTGGTCACCAAACATGGCTAGAAGCCATTTCAAGCAACGTTTCAATTCTGAATAGTGGTCTTTCATCAGGGTGATACTGAGAGTATCTTCCACTCTGAAACGTGCTGAAATATGCTATATATTATTTTTAATGAATTAATTGTGAAACAGCACAAATTAATTAAATTAAAATTACTTGCGCCCGCCGGGATTTGAACCCGCGACCTTTGGATTCGTAGTTGAGAGCCTTACCCCTCGACCATGATAAGCGATTATGTTATTAAAAAACTTTATTTTTTATGAATTTCTTATTAAATTCACTATGTTCATTTCAATTTAAATGTCCCATATCACTTAACCGCAGTTTTCTGACATGCAAATACTTAATTTTAAATCGTGACATTATTGTATGATTATTTAGCGAAAAATAAGTCGTAAATACTCGTTTATTTTTCGACAAATTTTAAATTCATTGAATATTTTTGGGATTTTATTCAAGGCGTTTAGTGTATATTTGAAAAAAAATAACGAGATATTTTTTCTCTTACTAATGGCGAAAAAGTCGCATATCTCCGCATTAGAGAAAAAAAAGGAAGAAAAACTTTTATAATTCATGGACGCCCGGGGTCAAATATAGCCTGCAGCGCCTCTAATGGCATATAATGCGATGTTTGTCGCTAAAATATCCTTCCAAGGTTGAGGGGTTAAAGAGATTCATGCTTGTGTATTAGTGTACAGTTGTATTGAGTGGATGAAAAAATTATGTTCCAAACTAGTTCAAATTTTGTTTTTCGAAACTTTCGATGCTATCGGTGTGCGCAAATACATTCAAACCTGCACTCTTTAAAATGATTTTCCTATACATCCCTTGATTTTTTACGGATGGGAAGGCCTAGTTTATGAATATTTTCGAAGAAGGGAGATATCTATTTTACAAGTATTCCAATTTTTTGGTTGTGGTGTGTTTCTCGGGAATAATGACGAAAGCGCTGACTGTGCCGTCATGAATATGGTAATATTTGATACGAGGTACCTAGACTTCCCTCTTTTGGCAAGGTGGAGGAGGGGGTTGTTGGGTGATATTGGTGAGGGGTGAGTGGGCCATGGTGTGAGTCAGCTCATCCATCAATACCAAGCTGACAAGTAAATAACCGCCGACAGCCGAGTCTATCGCTCTAAATATCACTTGGCGGTTTCCCTTTTTAACTCTCAACTGTGGTGATCAAAAGTATACTAGAAAAATTGGAATTTTGAATTAAGCTCATTTATCAGCTCTACAGAATGAACAAAAACATGTTTATTTTTTAAACTAGTATGCATTTTAAATGTTAGATACACGCTTTGGAAGTGGTATGCTTTCATAATATATATATATATATATTTTTTAAATAAAGTTGTACAACAATTATTTTAGCATGTTTTATTTAAAGAATGAAGAATTCTAAGATTCAGTAGAAAGTCAAAGTTATGAATCCTGAATAAATCGTAAGTGCAGCTATCCACCCAAATGTATTTTTTTTTTCAATCTAACAAATTTTTTTTTTCAATCTAATAAATTTTTTTCAAACCAGTATTTTTATAATCATTGAAGAAAATAAAATTAACATATTCTAAATAAAAGATGAAAACGGAAAAAAAGGACAGAAAATAAAAAGATTTCAGTCCCAAATGCGACTGAAATCTTTTTATTTTCTGTTCTTTTTTCCGGTTTTCTTTCATTTGGCATATGTAAATACTATTTTCTTCAATGATTAAATATTACAATGAGGTTTTTAAATCTCAATAAAAATAATTATTAATTAAAAATTGAAATTATTCAAACCCACTATTTATTTAATCATTGAAGAAGATAATTTTAACACATCCCAAATGAACCACGAAACCGAAAAAACAACAGAAATTAAAAAGATTTCACCGATATCATACTTCAAGTTCAAGATTTGTTAATATTATCCTCCATTTTTATAAATCACATATTATTGGCTGCCATCCTTATGATGATTGCAAAGTTTCATCCCAGGATTTTTGGGTTTGGATCAGGATCATTTGGGATGTGTTAATATTATATTCTTCAATGATTAAATATTACAATGAGGTTTACAAACTTCAAGAAGTTATCAAAAATAAATCCACTATTTATTGTAAACATATAAATATCATACAGATATTAGATTTTTGTAGTAATAAGTATGGAAAAATAATGCTTGAACGCCATCTTAAATCATGTTAAGTTCAAATGTCAATTTGTGAAAATGTGGATTTACGAATTTTACTAATTTAGTAAGTGTGTTTTTTTTAAGAATTATTTTTCCCCAAACTCTTTAAAAAAAGGTTCGTTACCTATACACGTTGTATGAAATATTAGAGCACCTAATTGGAATATGTTTTTAATTGATTTCAGTACGCTCATAAAAACTTTTCTATTTTTCAGCAACTTTTGGGTTAAGAAATTATTGGAGTCGGGTCTACACTTCAGCACATTTTAAAATACAATAAACAGCCGATAGTTACCCCTTAGCGACGGAATATTGTGAAAGTGACGAATAAATCTTCAGACTCGATTTACTCGAAAACGAATGCTAAAGTCACAAAAAGTTTAATGGATCATTCTCCCACTTTTTTTTTTTTTTTTTTTTTATTTTTATTTTTTTTTTATTTTTTTTTTTTTTTTTTTATTTTTTTTTTTTTTTTTTTTTTTTTTTTTTTTTTTTTTTTTTTTTTTTTTTGTAAAATAAGAAAGAAGCAAAATATGTAGTCCTGCAAAGCGGTCACATGACAGCTTGTCTGCAGGTTTTACAAAGATTAATTAGTCCTAATAGTAATAGTAATATGTATTAATCTTAAATAAAATAGGTACTTACATTTGACGTTAACATTATAGGTACATTAACTTAGCCATTAAGTATACATAGATAAAAATTTAAAGATACCAAGAAAAATTTTAAAGATACAAAGAAACAATTTAAAGATACAAAGAAAAAATTTAAAGATACATAGATTGCTCATTTAAAATCCATAACTTCATCGATTTCACGCAAAGCCTCTCACTTTCCTCCAATTTATAACTTTCATTAAATTTATTGAAAATCACTGGCACTATGTATTCAAGAGTTCGACCTCCGTATTTATTTGAAATTTTTGGAATTTTTAGGCCTCTTCTTTCAGTGAATCTAGTGCTGTGTTTATGCACCAGTGGCTTTTTGTATTGGCTTTCTCCCGCGTTATCTATAATAGTGATGTACCATAGGAGACCTTTTACAGGAAGTAGGCCCTCAGCACCGTATAATATTTTTAAATTTTTTCTTTGTCTGTATATCTTTGGTGTGACAATTTTTTAACTATCGCAGTTTGTAAATTTTGGACATACTTAATATACGTAAAGCTTATGTGACCTCAAGTTCGTATTCCATATCTCAGAATGGATTCTACCATGGAAAAATATATAAGATTAAGTGTGCCATGTGGCAAGACAAATTTTAATTTATAGAAGCTACTCGATATAGATCGGAGCTGGTTACATATTTTGGCCACTTGCGTGTCCCACTTAAATTTATTATCTACTAATAATCCCAGATAAGCATAATCGTTTGTAAAATCGATCGTGTCGCAGTCACAATTTTTTTCAATTTTTTTATGTATGCATTCAAAATGATGTGCAATTGGTTTTGGTAAATTCCACATTTTCACACTCGGTGACCTTATATACATACATTTGGTTTTCTTAACATTAATAATTAGTCCTACATCATGCGCCCATTTGAGAAGTTCATTAAAGTCTAATTGTAAATCTTGAAGAGCTATTAAGGGATTTTCATTTGATACTACAAGTGCAGTGTCATCTGCGAAAATGAATCTAAGAGCTTTTTTAAATAATTTGGACATAGCAGTAACATATATAATGTACAATTTAGGACCTAGAATTGACCCCTGTGGTACACCTGATTTTACATATCTACATTTACTCATTTCATTTAAAATCTTTACCTTCATTTTTCTATTCGATAAATAGTTTTTAAAAAAAGAAAGGAGTTTACCACGGATTCCTATGGCATCAAGTACATTTATTATTTGTTTATGGCAGAGTGTATCAAAAGCTTTTGAGTAATCAATAAAAAGTACCAGTATGTGTTTTTGAGAGTTTAGCTGGGAATTTATATAATTGGAAAAGTTTGCAAGTAGTTTATCACAACTTTTTTTTTTCTGGAACCCAAACTGGCATTCATCGATAATACCCATCGAGTATATATAATACCCATCGAGTATGTATTATACATCGAGTTTCCTAATAAGTGCTAATCTACGAGTATATATTAATAATTCCAGCAGCGGAGTCATTTTTCAAACAGTTCGATTTTGGCTCGCGTTCCACCACATCTCGATCTATAACGTGGTCGATTTCCGCGTGAACCGCATTTCTGACACCCGGAGTTCACTTGTGTACAAAACATTTTAATTTGATCGACGTTTTCCTATGTTTCACACGTCAGTAAGGTTGATAATTGCTTGGACTCTTGATTTGGCTTAGTTAGAACTTCAACCTTAAAATATTACTCAAACATTTTAAAACAACACGTTTTGTATAATTCTGTATTATTATTGTTTACGTAAGTTTTCATTTGAAATTGAGAAACATAGCAGGCGAAAAAATTAACGGACTACCTATTTTCTGTTTTGTCAGTTTTAAAACACTAACATTTTGACTGGCGCGCCAAGCGGAATGAATTCGAACTACACAAATGACGAATGAAAATATTCTCATGTCAACCTTACTTTATTGTAGTTATATGTTTAATCGTTAGAGTCGCTACCGTTTTTGTCTCCAAGTTTGGTTTAAAAGTGTTGGAATTATAATGCAATTTCTATGACTTAAGCTGCGTTCTCACCCTATTCTATGCAATAGTATATCCGATAAAAATAGAAGACCAGTGTTAAATCGACTTCAATTTTCGTTCTATTCAATATTATAGGCCGGTAATAGAAGCCTGTATCGGCAGTTGCTATAGTCGATGACATAAAAATATGATTAGGATTTTTTTCTTACCAATCTTCTTACTTTAATCACAGACCGGTCAGTGGCTGAGTAGGCATCGCGTTTGGGTCTCACCCAGGCGTCGTTAGTTCAATTCCTCGGCCGGTTAAGACCTCCATTACAACACGAGCAACATATTCCGATTACTGTGATTGTAGTAGGAGATTTTCAAATATTTTCAGGTTATTCGAACCAGTGAATATTTGTCATTCTTTTAAAAAAAAAATTCTCTCAAAAATATCACATTTATCGTTCCGCATAATGTGGTATAGTTTTTATCAAGTGTTTAAAAAATATAGTTATTCTGTAAGCATTATATATAAGTTTTTCATGAATCTAGAAAATTCGTATTGTGAAAGTATACCGATATACTTGCCTAGTCATATACTAAAACATCTACAAATATTATCCAATTATGTTTTCCTAACAAGCAAAAACATATTTTTTTAAATATTTTTTACATCCAACAAAGTACTTATTAATGAATCATAACATCGTATCGTTGTGAAGCAATTGTCTCAAGAGCTTGAGAGTACCTTCTAATAAGGACAAAGGAATGTTAAAATACGTACTACATATATAAACGCATGCGTCTCCCCTTCATCGAGTAAGTAGGTTAATAGTTGTTTCCATATTCTTTGTGTATGCTTTAGTACGTACATTGTCATACATATAGGACTTAAGGATATAGTTACTTCAGTAAGTATATATATGCTCGGTTTGATTACATTCGGTACCAAATAAATAATACAGAGTGTCGCAAAATTATGTACCTACAATCTGGCAATAAAAAGTAGAATTTTAATAAATTAGAAATATTTTTTTAATTGCTATGTAAACAACAAGATTCTCTCTTTATCTTTGAAATTTGTTCTTAGGATTTAATTTTTTTCACATTTGAGTTTGGCAGTTCATTTTAAAGAAACGAGGTAAAACAACATAAGTCGATTATTTTAACGTTTTTACATTTAAAAATTTGATCAGTGAATTGTTTTATTTTATTTTGATTTAACACTCGATATTTTGATTTATACATTAGGAAAATACAAAAAAAAATGTAATTCCCTTTAATTATCTTCCTTTCGAAGCATTAAATAATAATAATAATAACGGTTAAACATCGAATTATCTTAGAATATGATGTAGAATTATTTCCTTTCGGAAAGTACCATTAATTTCTGAACAAAGTTTCCTTAAAATAAACCATACGCACTATTACCATTGTGCTTTTCAAAACTTACTTTGTTTTTCTATGAGTCAACTTTGTGTTGCCATTTAAAACCGTTTATAAGATCGCAACGCCCTCAGTTTGTATCTACTGTTAAATATCAGACTGTAAACATAACATATTTGGTGATTTAATATTATCATACGTAATAGGTACCTACTTTAACTACGTAAATTTGAATATACCTCATATATTTATTTGTAATAAAATGTACTGTGTATATGTCTAAATAAAATATTTACATTATGCCTAACTAGAAAACAATGTATTCAGTAGGTGAGATATTAAATGGTGAATCCCAAGAATAACTTAAAATCCTGAATATCTACGATGTTTTTAAAACTGAAAAACTTTTGCTTAAAAGTGTTATATTAAGTTACGGAGCTTCATTATCTTTTATAGGTATAATTTTGTATAAGGCAGTATTTACAATACACTAATAGCAATAATTTATTTTCTTCCAGCATTTAGTTACCCACACATCCCACGGGTATAGATTAACATATGAAGGGCACAGTTCTGAACTGAACCAACTCCATCAAAGTTGATTTTGAGATAATGACACATAACGATTTTTCTTTTCATACAAATACTCAGAGCTCGACAATATATAATGCCATCTAGGTGCAAATGGATATGCTAAAATGGTGAAAATCTGTATTACTAAGATAGTTTTAGAAGTTTGAAACTAGATTTCACCAATAATTTTAAAAAGTCAAATTTTTAGAGTTTGACCACTTCAGAATTGCAACCCACACCCTAAATATTATATTCAAATAAAAGCAAAAAAAAGGCACTGTACTTTCAGAAGAAACACAAGAAAAGGTAAAAACGCATGATGACAAAAATAGTATAAACACTGTTAAAAACAGTAAATAAAATATTCGCAGTAAAGCATAATAATGTTTCAAATATTTCGTCAAGATAATAAGATTAGTTATTAATAAATATGATTATAATTTAGAAACGATTCAATGAACGTTATTGTTCCATATTATAATTTTCCATCAGTTTGAATCTAGCCTCATTTTTATTAACATGATTTTCTTTCATTAATGTTTCAAATATTTCGTTAAGATTAGTTATTAATAAATATGATAATAATTTAGAAACGATTCATTGAGCGCCCTTGGTGTGATTTTCCCATGAAAACGGCGCTATAGAAGTAATCCAATTATTATTATTATTATGAGCATTATTGTTCCATATTATAATTTTCCATCAGTTTGAATCTAGCCTCATTTTTATTAACGGCATTTTCTTTCATTAATGTTTCAAATATTTCATTAAGATAATAAGATTAGTTATTAACAAATATGATAATAATTTAGAAACGATTCATTGAGCGCCCTTGAGGTGATTTTCCCATAAAAACGGCGCTATAGAAGTAATCCAACTATTATTATTATTATGAGCATTATTGTTCGATATTATAATTTTCCATCAGTTTGAATCTAGCCTCATTTTTATTAACGGCATTTTCTTTCATTGTATGTGGTTCTTACAGTTAATTTACTTTTCTATATTATTGTATTTTGAAGTGTCAAACATTATACGTTTATTTTCCAATCTCTTCAGTTTAATATCGCTAATAAATTTACAACATTTCCCGTTTAATCTAGCAAGTCAGGGCGTATCGCAATGCAACAACGTCAATTGAATCCTCACAAGTCAGTCATATTATAATATGCAGGCATATTAAAACTGCAACAACTCATCGTTTCAAAAACTTTACTACAAGGAATACCTTTTTTTTATTATTATTTTTTTTTATATGAATACCGCACAACAGTCCCAAACTGCTCCCAACCGTCTGGAGCCAATGAGACTATGGCATTCCCAATTGGGGAATGTTGTGAGGCTGAAGGTATTGGGGAAGGGGAAGGAGAAGGGAGAGAGGAAGGTGGGGAAAAGGGGAAATACCTGGCTATTCAGATCTGGTCACCAAACACGGCTAAAAGCCATTTCAAGCAACGTTTCAATTCTGAATGTTGGTCTTTCACCGGGGTGATACTGTGAGTATCTTCCACTCTGGAACGTGCGCAAATATACTGTATATTATTTTTAAATTAATTAATTGTGAAACAACACAAATTAATTAAATAAAAATTACTTGCGCACGCCGGGATTTGAACCCGCGGCCTTCGGATTCGTAGTCGAGAGCCTCACCCCTCGACCATGGAGGCCGTCAATACGTGTTTAAATTGCGGGAGATGTAAGCATTTGTTATATATTTAATCTAATTTTCTATTCCGATTTTATCAGATATTCTACTAGAATGGGTATGCTATCAGAATGTGATACTATTTATGGACACAGCGGTTTTTCGTCATTCCCCTTGCATACTAATTAATTTATTATTTAAGTACATAGTTTTAGGTGCTTTCCGTGTTTTTTAGACATTTCGTTTTACATAAACGATATCTACACCCCCAGGAATAACGAATTATTAATGAATTTTTCGTTCTTACGTTTTATACATATTTGGACAGACTTTTTTTCATTTATTTGTATCTCCCAAAGAAACATGGGATCACTGTTAAATTTGTTGTTAGAGAAAGTTATTTCATAAGTCATACAAAAAAGTTAAAAATCTTATTGGAAAAACGTTTTTTTTCAATTTAGTAACTTTATGTTTCGTAGGAAAACTAATAAAACTTTTAGTCGTAAGTGTGGTATACGTCATTATTGACCATTATATAGGTAAAACAAATTGGGGTAACTGAACTAAATACCATTTTATCGTTTTTTTTAACATTACTATGCATATTATCTTACTATATGTCATAGATTTTCCGGTATATATTTAAATATTTAATTTTAATAATTTAATAATTTTCAGAGTGAAGATACTCTTAGTATCGCCCTGGTGAAAGACTACCATTCAAAATTGAAACATTGCTTGAAATGGCTTTTAGCCATGTTTGGTGACCAGATCTGAATATCCAGGTATTTCCCTTACTGCCTCTTCTCCTTCTCCTTCCGCTCCCGAATACCTTCAGCCTCACAACATTCCCCAATTGGAAATGCCATAGTCTCACAGGCTCCAGACGGTTGAGAACAGTTGGAAATCTTGTGCGGTATTCATATATATAAAAAAAATCAACTCCAAAAGTCAACAGAAAGAGAAAAAAATAAGAAAATAATTGGAAAATTAGCATTAATCAAATAATGAAAAATTCTAAAAAATCTTACTGCAGTCAATAGTCGAGAGATATAAACCTGCCAAGTCTATGAAAGCTGCCTGCAACAGCAAACTAAAATTACAGGAACGCGTGATAAATGGCAAAGACGAGCAATATAGTCTCTCTGAGCTATCTGCAATCACGGAAGACCGCGAGAATACACAAAATCTATTCCATTGAAGACTATTGATCTTAATGCAATAAGCCTCGCAGCGAAACTTATCTTTATTTTCTCACGATCGAATTGATCAATTGATACTAACTGCTGCTGTCAAAGAAAAGGATAACCATGTCAATACAGATGTTCGAGGAAAATACGATAACCGAGCCAATAAACATCATTAGAAACTTAACTGAACATAAGATTATCGCCTGTCGTGGACTCGCATTACACAAGATAAAATAGCCAACGAAAGTATCTGTCTGAAGACCCGAATATTTCTAAGATAGCTTTACGCAACTTCGATAGAGACTGAAGAAAAATATCTAGATAGAGAGAAAGCAACGAATCGAGAGAACCATGCAACATTTAATACTTGTATTTACGAGTATGTTTCTTCAGACCCAATAATGGTCAATGCAGCCAATGTAATATTATTTTTAATATAACAGACATACAACGAAACTTTCAACTAAAAGAAAAATACGACGAGCGTCAAAAGAACGAATTTGGAGATTGGGAGTTCGAAAAGTAATACTGAATGTGTTGAACTTAACCGTTCCACATTCTGAGGTCAGAATATTTCATTACAAGAGAAAATACTCGGTTTATAATTTCACTGTTTTATTATGATCGATAAACGAGGGAATTACTATTTATGAATTTATGACATTATCATATTACCAAAAGCTGAGCAAATGAAATAGCGAGTTGTGTGTGGATCTTTACAGAAATTCAGACTTCAATGGGAATGACAATATCTTTTCACATATCCCGACAAGGGCAGTGGACAAAACCGTAATTGGTTCAAATTAATCTCGATTCTATTGGTATTCGAAAAAATGGCGTATATATCTTGCATCGGTTTTTAGAAGTAGGACCCAAATTGAAGGAGATTTAATGCACGCTTGCGTAGAAATATAGAAAAAAACGAAGAAAGAAGAAGAATTAACGTACCGGACAAAATGTATTCAGTCGTCATGAACGCTAAAACTATTGGAAGTTCTTACATTGCTAAAGAGATGAACAAGCTGATTACTTTGATTTTAAAAGTTTTATCGGGAAAAAAACGGGATTCTTGATCGAAAACCGCAAAAACTAAACCGATCTCCAAATACGAGAGCTGAAAGTTTACAAGGAAAACCGTTTACAGAAAATTTTGAATCCGATAATTATAATAGAAATTGAAAACATGAAGTCAGGGTTCAGCATGTCAAGAAGGAGAATGGAATCACCTTCTACATTTCCTCAGCTTCAGTTAGTCTACTCTCTATTTTAAACCCTCTTTATAATGATACGCGAATAGGGATTATTCCGATTTAATAAGAAACACTTTTTATGAATTTAAAAGTGGCGACTCCTGACGCCTTGGTTGTGAAAGACATTTTTGATATTGGGAAAATGATTTAGAGTAATTAATGCGATTATAAACATTTAATTTACTTTAAGATTATTATATTATTAAGATTACTTTAACATTTTTTTGCAACATTGACGGCAAAATTCAAGTTTAACATAATTTCATAAAGTGACGAAATTAGTCGGTTTTGTTATAAAATAACTTTCATACGTAATTTCTAAAATAGTTTGTGTTCTAATTTATTATTAAATTTCATCAAAAGTTGTGTAATTGTTTTTTGGCGTCATTATTAACATAATTAATAAAAATAACTTTGTTCACACCACTGTTTTTTAATATATAAATAGATGTTACTATTTTATGTATATTTTTCATTCTGATGAGGATTCTTTGAAAATGAAATTATTAAAACGTTTAGATTTCTTTGAAAATATCATTAAATTATTACTAACTTATTTAAACCGTTTTTTTGCAGTACCTTCTTCAAAGGAAAACGTATTATCTAAAGGACAATATGTAGGAAACTTTTATGTAAAATTTTCAAACTAAATTAATACTAATTAACAACTAATGTATTCTAATGATACGTGGAATAACGCATTTGTGCGTAATAAAATCATAGTAATAAATTTTATCCGGTGAACAACGCCATATCTGGAACTTAAGCTTGGGGTCAATCGAGGCTTAAAATCGACGAATATAATCTATTTCCATAGAATAATGAAATATTTTCTTTTTCGGTAAATATTTTTTTAATCGGAAACTTAACTTCCCAGCTATGCAGACAATCAGAAAAGGCAATATATATTTTTACAAATTCTGTTGATTCTGTCTTTTACGATAAATATTCAATTTTTAAGAGCACATCAAAGTGTCTTTTGGCTCTTCTGAAAAGTTACATTTTTAGGCTTAATTCGTCGATATATCGCTTCAAATCATTAGATTCAATTAGTATAATAATATGTGTTGTGTAAAAAAAAACTATAAAATCTAACACAAAACATAAAGCGTGCATAGAATTATACAATAGAGTCGCTTTTTCAAATATTATATCTCGTCGAAACGGGTTCCACTATGTGCACGCTAGAGCGGTGCTGGGGGAAGCAGTTTTCGTAATTTGCCGGTCTGTCGCCAAACAAACGCAGCACGCAGCACGCAGCACGCAGTACATTTTTTTCGTTACGTGTCTCATCTAAATATATACATCAATAAGAGTATGATGCCTTGGTTTGTGAACAACAAATCGGAAGATTTACAATCTCCTCTTGCAGCAGACAAGAAGCGAACAGCATGAAAACATATTATAACTCCCCCTCGAAAATTTTTTCGTGTATATTTTGATTATAAATATTAGTCACATAGTACCTATCGCATTACTGAAACGATTTCAAACTACCGTGTTAATAATAATTGTTCTTTTTCTACTATGATGTCGTGGGAAGTGGGGATATTGATTGCGAGTGGCCTCTAGACTCGAGATATACCTACATATAGTGCGTCATACATAGTCAGTAATACATTTAATAATACAGAACATGTATATGTATAGAGAAAGATCGACATGGTATAGTGGGTGGACCAGCTCCATGTATAATACATGGATGTATGTACGTCGAGTCTGGGATATCTCCCACCCAGACGGAGCAATCTCGCCCGGAAAGCCGTAGAAAATAACAAATAAATTATCTTTTATTGAAGCCACGTCAACAGTTTTCGTTATTTTCTAATGAACATAAAATACATCTTGGATAAGGCTTTAAAAACTTTATTTCGAGCAAAGTCATGCATAAATTAAGGAATAAACCAACCACCGTTTATTTCGTTCGATTGCGTTAAAAATAATCTACGATATGGTTCAACCCTATCGAAAAACCTTTCCGGGGCATTAAGGGATTTATTTTGTGTCATTGAATTGAATATTAAAAACGCTTTACAATCTATTTTCAAAGAACTTGAAATTAAACGGTAGAAATTAGATGGCCAAGTTAGGCGCGTGAAACTGGTTTGGGTTGTTTTAAACTAAAATCATAATAGAATTTCGTTTCAATATTTTCTTTGATAACCTCTGGAACATCGAACATGATCAAAAATGACTTATTCAGATTTGTTAAAAATATACGCGTCAATACCTGATAGCGGCGTATCGTAAACTCGTTCTTCTTAACAGCCTCGCTAGTAAACAAGGTTTTTTTTTTAATCGATAATATGTATCTGATTAAGGATACTTATGCACGCTGAGATTTACTTGGATTAAATTATGACAGTTTTTCTTACTTCAATTCGATTTTAATTTTTTATTTTTTTATTTTATTTTATTATTAAAAGTATACTATATATACAATTTGCATTGCATTCCCAAGAGTTAAGAAACGGGATTAAATTCAGAACCTACAGTACAGTTTTTAGAAATACACATAATATTTAAAATACATAATTAATCTTCACAGTACATAAACAATATTTACAACACATATTTTGCATTTGTAATAAAGGCATCACTGGTACATTATAATATGATTGTACAGAGACACTTATTATAAAGAAACATTATTACTGCATCAGAAAAATAATAGGTCACAAACCATATCTCAATAAGATAGGAAAAAATATTATTAATTACGAATCCTTGATGTTTCAAGGTCTAGTGTTCATAAATGTTTAGTGCGAATTTTTCATTTGAAAAATAAAAGTACAAATTCTGTGTTGGAATTCAAACGAGTTTGCATTCCGAGCAGACAAATAATCCGTGAACATTATTATGAAAAATATAATTAATTTATTCAGAATAGTTTCGTCGGCTGGCACAGTGGTCTTCGAAAAATTCCACCCAGACGACTGATGACATTTTATTTGCGTATTGTTTAGGGGTAGAGAGTTGGGAGTAGGACCTGTCGCGTCTAGAACTATTAAACCATTAATACGGAGTTTTATGGGGCGGCGTTCTCCGCGAGGGATGAATTGCGTCTGCCCAGGGGTGGAAGTATATCCATACATCTCTTTACACTTTGCCAAATATCATAAAATGCATGAGATATTTTAGGGATACTTTAAATACAATGGTCGGCAATGACAATACAAACAAACAGTGGTCGTCGCTTGTGGTTGAGGTATAAATGTCTGATACCACTGATATTTGTCTGTTACACAAATCGCCTATATTCCATGACCCACAATAATATATCTTTAGGCTACACCTTCGTCGGGATTCTAGCCTTCAACATTTTTCTATCAAGTGTGTAAATAACTGATGATTTTTGAAATGATTATGGAGAAAAGAAAATCGTGAAGTTGGAGAAATTTTTAACGCAATGTCAATATTGTTTCTTGGAAATAAAAATAGATTTTCAGCGAGAGATTTCCAGAACAGAAACCAGCAAATTAAATCGTGAAAAATTTAAAACGGTTTTGAGATTATGAATTAGTATTCACATATCACAGACCGTTTTTTCTCCATATTTCCTTTAAAGCAGAAAATTTGCATTTCCCACTTGACGTAGAACTCTGGTATCAAAATTTAATCTGTCCGGTGTTTTTAGGTCAACGCAACTATCTTCAGTTGACAACATCATCTTTATTAAAATCTCTATTTTAAAACAGCTATAGAGTTTTGAAAGATCTATTTAACAGAAAAAATAAGATATTACTCGACATTGTTGTAAGGATTTTGAATAAAATAATAATATAAGTAATTTAAAAAAAAAACATTCTTTTAAGTAGGCATTTAAGGTAGAACGGAAATAGTATAAATCTATTTAAGGAACTTATATAAGCAGGCATCCAACTCGATTCGGTGTCCTGGCCTAGGCTGTGGAGGTATAGGTCAGACCCGAGTAGTAACTAAATATAATATCAGATCCCATGATGCATTGAGTAATAAACAGTTGTTGATGAGCCTCAATATACCTAATCTTTGGCGGTAATATTAATATTGTTGTTAACGCGTTCATGTGTTCAAAATGAGCGACAAATTATTCTTATCGTTCTTGGCGACAACTTTTATGCACAATCTAGGCAAGTTTATGAATAAAATGATATTTTGATAAATATTCAAAAGGAATATCATTTTAATGTTCTTGTCCTTCGACAAAAAAAGTTGAATTGAACATATTAAATATATTGGTATACACAAACACGATATTCCTAAATGGAGTGTACATGTTACATACCTAACAAAGCTGAGGAAATTCATAAATTTCTTTAAATATGTTAGGTATATATAAATAGAAAACACCTATGGCAAGTTTACTGTGCTCTTGTGCAATCATCTCTTGAATATGAGATTATCAGTTGGGGTAGTGCCACAAATACTAGCCTGGAGCCTTTAGCAAAAATCTAGAAACTACTTTGAAGGTTATTTTTAAAGTTCCATTAAGGACGATCACTGCTTTTATTTTTTTAAACTAATTGTGCCCACTTGAAAAAAAATATCTACATTAAAAAAAATATGCTACAGCATTAATTTTAAAATGTCAACATGTTTGAAGAAAAAACAAGCACTAGAGCGCTGAAACAATCAAATGTAAAATCTTTTAATATCCCGGTTTCTAAAACTTCCTATGGACAAAGAAGTTTTAAATCCCATTAAGCTATTGAATTCCCTACTTAGTGACATTAGAAATACACAAACCAAAACTTCATTAAAAAGTAAGGTCATTGTTCTATAAACCTGTCTATCATTTTGTTATTATATATATTTTTTTGTTTAACTGTAATTCGTCTGCTTCAAATTCTTTTCAATATTTTATTTGTTTAAATATATATATATTTTTTAAATTACTAAATTATAAACGATTTGTCATTTTCATAATACAGAATGACCCAGCTGAACAACCAATGTTGTTAATTGTTTTTGTGTTTAATTCGTAGAACTCCATTTAATATATTTTTTTTAAATTTAATGTATGTAAAATTTGGTTATTATGTTATTATTAAGGTCTGCAAGTATTTTTAGTTGTTATTATTGTGACAGCTGTTTCGGGGTTTAAGGCCATTTTCAAACAGTGGTTAATCCATATTGTGGCGACATATTTATATGATTTAGTTTACTCCCAATCCTTTGAAATTTGGATGGGTAATGATTTATTATCGGTAAAATCGATTTAGTTAGAAAGCAATTAAAATTCTGAATTCTGTGAGGTTTTCACATTTATAATGTGTTTTTACTCGTATTTAACTGACAATGTTTTCTTAATTGATTTTTTAAATGTGTTGTATTGTTTTGATAATCTGAATATACTGAGAAGCGGTGAGTAAATAATTTTCCTTACTTTAATAATTAATGTCATATTAGGATCATTCGTTCGTTTGTTAATTTCTAATTGTTCAAATAAATTTAATCTTAGGCCTTTTCTTTCTATATGTAAGGGTTTAGGTTTGTTGTTGTCAAGCGGGACGTGATTATTTACCGAAGTCATTTTGTGGGTTTAATTCATCCTCTAGATATGTCCTCCATCATTGCGCAACAACATTTTCAGCTTATAATTTTTTTATTTTTTTCAAAATTCAAAAAGTCCCGATAAACTACTTTTTTGTAGTTTGTCTAACGGGAGCTTGTTATTTAAAACATAAAATTTATAGACAAGGTTACAAAATACATAAAATAAAAGCATAAAAACCATACGAGTATGTAACAAGCTTAAAACATAAATATTTTTCAAGAATATATTAAAAAAAATGAATAAAATAAAAACATAAACTAAAGCAATAAATCATAATTAAAATAACATTTCCTTATTTCTAATACAAATAGCTTCTTTCAGCTAGCCAAGTTTTCAATGTGTTTATTAATGGTTCAGTTTTAATACAGTTTTTAATTTTTTTATTTCAGCGGGTACTTATATAACTAGGAATCATGTGTTCTAAAGTTCTTTGACAATATTTGTTTTTATGCTTAGGAACCATTAATCCTTCATTAAAATTGAGACGAGTATTGTAATTGTGGTCTAGTCTATTTGTATTAAATATAGGGTTATTAATGTGCTGAAATATAATTTTGTTCCACACATTAATCTAATGGAAAGAATTTTGAGAATCTGATAAAAGTATGGAATATTATACCTTTGTTCGTATAAACTTTTATGGGCTAATAGTTTAACCAGTGAATTTTGTACTGATTGAACATGATTGATGTTTGTTTTACAGTAAAGTCCCCAGGCTGTAATTCTATACCCTATAACGGATTCCGCTTATGATAAATAAATTATTCGAAGTGTTCAAATTGGAACAAAGAATTTTAATTTAAATAATCTACTAACAATTGATCTTAATCGTAAATAAACCTTATTTATTTATAAATCCCACTTGAAAAAACAATCAATAATAACACCTAAATAAACATATGATTTCACAAGTTCAACATGTTCACGTGTACACGATGCAGGAATGCCATCGTGTAATGTTGTCGTTAATATTCACATGTACACGATGCAGGAATGCCTCATTTAACCACTCTGAAGTATGTGTTTTTATTTCAGATGTAATATATACCTTTGCATTTGGGGATCTTATGTGCATCAATTTAGTTTTTTTTGCATTTATAATTAATCCAAAGTCATGAGATCATTTTAAAAGTTAATTAGCCGTTTCTTTTCGGTTTCATGTTTCATTTAACAATCAATAGACGTCCCATGTAAATAAAAATCGTTGACAGTATCTAGATTTGCAAATAAAGTCGGGTAAAATTCTGCAGTCAATATAGAAAGATAGCAGCCAAAAATATACGATATTTAATTGAAGATAATATTAACAGTTCGTAAATAGAAGACATAAAAAAAATGACTGAGAGCAATGAAGTGGCATTAGCTCAATTGATTAAAGTGCAGGTCCCGGATAGACCAAGAGTTCCTGAGTTTGAGTCCCATATGCGACCGTTAACTTTATTTTACTTTTATATCTATATCCTTTTTCATATTTCACTTGAGATTTGATAATATTTACTTCAATGATCAAATAAGCAATGTTTCCATTAAAAATTCCAGTAAACGACCTTCACAGGAGTGTTAGGAAGATGTTTTAAAAGCGAAGGAAAATAATATTTAAACGGTAATCTGATAAACAGAGAATATGGCATAAAAATCGGTTAGTTTATGTAATAAAATTAATAAGAAATTCTTTCTTTACACGTTTGGTGTAAATAAAGAATTTCTTATGTTTATAAACAATAATTATTAGCCTAAAACACTCATCCAAATTGAAAAAACCTTCCGAGCAAAGATAAATGTCGCCGGCAGGACTCGAACCCACACCCTTCTAATGTCCGGTCAGATGCTCTACCGTTCAGCTACGTCGGCTTATCGCAAACCCGCCAAGTTAATCAATATATACTAGTGTTTCATTCAATAATTACTGTTTTTTATTATATTTTCACCTGTAAACAACCAACTTTATTAGTAATTATTTATTATTATTTTTTATTATTTTTTATTATTTTTTATTATTTTTTATTATTTTTTATTAGTGTGGGTTCGAGTCCTGCCGGCGACATTTATCTTTGCTCGGAAGGTTTTTTCAATTTGGATGAGTGTTTTAGGCTAATAATTATTGTTTATAAAAATAATTGTTACCCTTTGCGCTATGCACAAAAATCTTGTCTTAAGTTTTTAAGAACTTTAGTTTATCAATTAATAAAGAATTTCTTATTTATTTTATTCATAATGTACAAAATAATTATACAAAATACTTTGGGTTATTTTATTTTTAAAAAGTTTTATTTAACAATGTTCATTATTTTTTACTTAATTTAAATAACTTTCTACCCGTTTCAACACTAATTGTCATTAACTAGCGTTTTTAAAAGTGCAGATTAAGTATATATTGCTAGCTGGGGATAATGGGGTGGTGATTTAGAGAGGAGAGGGTGAGAGGAGTCGCAATAAGGAAACATGATTAGCAAAGGTGATTTAGAGGATGTTGTTATTTTGATAACTCTGTTAATTGTTTTATTTTTTATTTGTTAATTTATGATGTTTCTAAGGTGGACAATTAAAATTACGTATTAATATTAGAATTTTTTCCTTGTTGAAGATATTGCCAGTTGCTAACAATTGATTGGCAAGCTCAAAATACTTATAACAGATGTTCCTTGAACCTAGTATTAACATCCGGACTTGTCGAAAATCACATGCGCGAGAAGATCACCGCACGAGCGGTTCCGCCGGAATCCGTACTGACGGTCGTTAATAATTGTGTTCTTCTCAAGGTATGTAAGCAGTTTGTCATTGATCACGCGTTTCATCACCTTGGACAGAACTGATGTGATCGCTGTTGGTCGGTAGGCAACCAGAGGGCACAGAGCCACATTTCAAGGACATTTTAAAGAGCTTTGAATATAAATAACAAATGTGCATTGTAAAATAACTCCTTTCAAAAACAAAACGTCTAGAACATCGTGACATAGTTAATGCCCAAGAATTTATGTAACGTAAGGTTAGTTTTTTTTTATCACTCTTCTTCAATGTTGTGTTTTTTCATGTATTCCATTTAAATAGAGTGATGTGCAGAATGATTGAACGGTGCGTCAGTAGATTCTGAATAAACGTTTTCTTTGTTCAGTCACAGCAGCAGTCCTGGCTGTTGTGTTATTCAGGGGTTTGTATAATACATCTTCAAACAAGGTTCAATCGGGCGCACACGTAGTAAATTAAAATTTAAACCGGATCACTTCATTCAGAGATTCGGGACATCTTCCCCGCGTCGGATCCGTTCTTTTCGTGTGTGTTCGTGTCAGCCCGCGCCGCATTCCGCCTACTCTGCCCACTCCGCCGCTTTGCGCTTACCCGCTAGCTTCTGTGGACCCGGAGAGGTAAATTCGACAAATAAAAGAAAGATCGTAGGTAATATTGATTTCTCAAAAAAAGGCTTAAAAATATTCTTTCATTTTAACTAATTCACGAACTACTTAACTCTGAAACGCATCAGTTTGAATAATATCGAAACTTTATAGACCAAAATCAAATAGTCTTAGTTCAAAGTATGTACGAGTACTTGCGTGTTCCGAAGTAGTAAAATCTCTCAAACCTAGAGTTCTGGTGGCATGAAATTTGCACATCTTTTTAACCTAAACCATTTCCATCGTAAGCTATGGATTTTAGAAAAATATATTAAATGTAAAAAAAAATAGAAAAATACTATACACTTTGATTATATCTTTCAAACATATTATAATTAAAAAGTTTATAAAAAAATTTAATTTCAGGTATGTCGGGAAGTAAAACATGTATTTCACAATATTTACTATAATGAGACCATTCGCATTTGACAAATATAAAATTTATGGAAAAAATGCACTACATTTAATATTACGACATTGCTACCCTCCGCCGCCGGACTCGCCAAGACACCGCACTCCCCCAGTCAATACTCCTCACGAATAAAACTTTGTTTTTCACCCTTAGAACAAATTCAGCGCAGAGGCGAGGGCGGAGCGGGGAGATCGGATTACTGGGCTAGCCCCAGGCCCAGGTGTGTGGGGAGGCCGGGCCAAGATATGCGCCGTGTAATGCGACTGCATGGGTAAGTCGGGGCAATCACGCTCTTGACTCGCAGAAATCAATTTGAGCTCAGACGAGTGCCGTTCAATTTTTATTCTACATGGTAAACAACATCTTTAGTACACATCTGAATCATTCATTTTGTGCTTTTTCCACGTGTTATTCCGATTGAAATTTGATAGTCCTTACAACCTTGTGGATGTGAAACTACGTATAAATAATGCTGAAAATATTTGCTACTACAATAAACAATCGTCGACAAGAATTAATGGTATATTCACATAAAATACCATGTGTCGTAACGACCTTAATTTACTACATTATTAAAGTAAAGTATTTGAAAAAAAAATCCAATATTGTACCTTATACCATTTCATCAGAGTACGCCTAACAAAGCACAAATATAAAGTAAATTGTCTGCTTACGAATTTCGATTCAAGAATATTGGGTATCTAATATGATGGGTAAAGATTTTTTCAAATTACTTTTTGGGTGCATTTATCTTTTTTGTGCATTTTTTTTTATTTTGTATCGAAGGCCTGTACCTTTAAGAGTTGAATTTTTGTTTAATTGTGGTCTTGTTGTTTTTAAAATTTTTCATTTTATATACCTAAACCTGCAAAATTATTTCCATACCCTTCAACAGAAGACGCCCTGTTAAATTATCTGTTTAAATGATTATTTAATGAATTGATAAACTAAAGTTCTTTAAAACTTAAGACAAGATTTTTGTGCATAGTGCAAAGGGTAACAATTATTATTTTTATAAACAATAATTATTAATCTAAAACACTCATCCAAATTGAAAAAACCTTCCGAGCAAAGATAAATGTCGCCGGCAGGACTCGAACCCGCACCCTTCTAATGTCCGGTCAGATGCTCTACCGTTGAGCTACGTCGGCTTATCGCAAACCCGCCAAGTTAATCAATATATACTAGTGTTCCATTCAATAATTACTGTTTTTATTATATTTTCACCTGTAAACAACCAACTTTATTAGTATGAGAGAGGCTTGTAACGGCTAAATCCCTCAAATAGATGGCGTCGAGACAAATTATGTCTACATTTTATTGGTGAAAATTGCTTTGACTTGTCAAATATTTATTAATTGATAAACTAAAGTTCTTTAAAACTTAAGACAAGATTTTGTGCATAGTGCAAAGGGTAACAATTATTATTTTTATAAACAATAATTATTAATCTAAAACACTCATCCAAATTGAAAAAACCTTCCGAGCAAAGATAAATGTCGCCGGCAGGACTCGAACCCGCACGAGTGTTTTAGATTAATAATTATTGTTTATAAAAATAATGATTATTTAATGATTTAGAATGTTTTCACCCGGTATCAATAATCTAGGTTAGTTAAATAATAAATTATATATACCTTTTCAAAACAAAATTTCCATACCCTTAAAGAGTGAAACATTTTAGAAAAACTGATTTCTTGAAATGTAACGAAACAAAATTCTGTCAATTCCGTCAATAGAATTATTGCTCACCCTTAATCCTCGCCGTCCCGGTACCTTTTCGTCCCCCGCTGGCCATAAAAAACCCCTCCCAGAGATGGGCAGCATGAAGGCTACATCAAAAGGAAATTTGCTCGAAGTTGGGCCGGCGTCTTCCGACATTCAAATGTGGCGGAGCATCTGCCCGGAATGGCCCCGGCTCCGGCGGGCGGAGGCGACGCTGCGCCACTGCTTCATATATGGATCACTTTCGAACTAACCCCGCAGCGTCTTGCCCCGGGAAACAATAACCCCCGCTTTCCTCACGAATTAGATAAACAGGGTGACCTGTGTTTATAAATCCAGGATTCTTCACTAAAAAAAACTGGTGTTGTGATTACACATTTCCCATGATGAATATCTAACCAAACCCCTTTTTATGTTAGTACCGCACAAGAGCCCCAACTGCTCCCAACCGTCTGGGCCCAGTGAGACAATGACATCCCCAATTAGGGTATGTTGTGAGGCTGAAGGTTGTGGGGAAGGGGGAAGGAGATGGGTGAGAGGAACGTGGGGAAGTACATTGCTATTCAGATATGGCCACCAAACACGGCTAAAGCCATTTCAAGCAACGTTTTGATTCTGAATGGAGGTCTTTCACCAGTGCAATACTGAAAGTATCTACCAGTCTTGAACGTAAAGCAAATATACTATACATTATTTTTTAAATTAATATATTGTCAAATAACATAAATTAAACAAATAACATTTGCTTGCGGACGCCTGGATTTAAATGCTTATTTTGAATAACGTATCATATAATATATAAAGATTTTTTAAAATGAAAATATTGGTCTCATGAATTTTCTGAAATAAAAACGATTTTTTTTTATGTGGCTCTGCTTATTTTCATAAATTACTTTAGTTACATAGGTACGCGCTTAAATCTTCGAATAATTCAAAATCTTTCGTTTACCATCCTCTGCTCCCTAACCAAAATATACATTTAGATATAAAAATGTTAGAATTTCAATTCATTTTATTCATATGAAACCAGTGGCGTGCATTGCTCTATTACCAAAGATAGGCTGTGTCTAGTTTTTCCAGTTCGTTTATGAATAGTGTATTGAATTTGTCGCATAAATATATTAAAATAATAATCTGATTCACAAAAAAATATTCAAACAAAATGTAAAAAATTGGATTAAAAGTAATGATAGGGCATTTACCGGTGCACTCACCCAAATTCGAAATTATTGATTCAACGAAGCATATCTTAATATTAGTGTATATTCATAGGTATTTTAAAACTATAAAATTATTTGAAAAATTACTGCCTCAACACAGGCTAGCCTAGTGAGGCGGGTTATGTGAAACTATAACTGTTATTATATTATTATCTATTTTACTTTATAAACCACTGTACACTTACATTATTATATTATACGTGTCTTTTAGTAATAAAGATATTATTATTATATTGTTTACATTATCTTTTAATTATTTTTTTATTGTTCGTTGTATTGATTGGGGTAGACACAGTTTTTCAGCCTTTATAAACAGCCCATCACTGCGTGGAACCTTTTCCGGGTAACATTTATTTCAACATATTGCGGAGTACTGATGCAAACTTAATTTTTTAAATACCAATTAGTAGCACCGTAAAAAACAAAGCGCTAATAGCCGGTCGTAAGATATAAAAATAAAAATAAAATGAATTTCCGTTTACCAAATGATGGTGACCCCACCGAAAAACAATACAGATATCTCTTTTGGATATCTTCCAGCTAAAAATGCTTACATCACACGACTTAAGCCGTCTACAGAGTCCACACCTGCGAGTGGATTCCGACGTTGGCGTGGCGAAGCGAGGAGAGCCGAGACGAGGCGAGGCGGATATGGAGGCGGTTGGCTATACGAGGAATGTAGTCGGGCCAGGAGCGGTCGTACCTCCGGCTCTACGCCACGCCGTTCGTGTAATAATTTAGGCTACAGTGGAACAGTGGAAGGGGTTTGAAAATTGCTTCCAATTTGATTCCAGCTTCCGTCCAGTGTTTTGTTTGCCAGCGTGATCTCGTATTGATGTTTTTTTTTTAATTTGTTGTCCACGTCGCGCAGTATGCCTGAATGCTGATGAGATGAATGAACGTTACATTAAAAAATGCTTAACAGAATTTTATCAAAACGGTAGGTATGTACATAAGAAATAGGTTTTCCGTCCCTCTCTCTTTAAGCATCGACATACGAAAAATAACCAGTGTTATTAAGGAAAATTTAAAATACTATGTAGAACTGATACACCTCCACATTTCCAAAAACTTAATATTGAGGTAGGTAACTAACTTTAAGAAAATAATTTTAGTCGAATGCGTGTATGGGTACCGCTGCCTCAGGAACCATTCATTGGATAACCAACATATCTGTCATAGGTCACCCCTAGTGGTTTGATACGTTTGGTGACTTAGCAGGGATGGCCGGGTTCAGGGGGTGATGTTTATTGAAGTCTTGACGATAGTCTGCTCACTAGCTGCGTGGTGAGCCAGATCTAAAGAGGTCGGTTGAAGGAGACCCCTTGACCTCTCCAGCAGTTTTCTTTCGACCCATCGTCTTCCGCCACAGTGGGAGAGATGGATTAATACGTCCATCACTCCTGGATACAGTGACTCCCAGATGCCTACCCACCCCTCATATTTAGGCCCTGAATCGGATTATTTCCCTAGGGGCCTCCTGTGTGGATTTCGGGAAAAAAACTCATTTTGCAATATAATTTTTTTTTGCGACAAAATTTCAAATCTTTACGGAAGTTCTTTAATATTCATTTCAACCCTCAAAATGCATAATAAACCCTTTTAATATTACTGATATAATAAACAAATACTTTTATAATTTGGTACCTAAGTGGTATTTTTTCTAAGAAGTCTTCAAACTTCTTGAAAACGTGGTGGAATTCCATTTTAATTAAGTTTTGTTTATGTAAAAAAAATCTTATTTCCACAGATTCAAATTAATTATAAAAGTTTTAAAATCATAAACTTGTCTTGTATATATCGGTACCTAAATAGTGTTTTAATAAAATTTCTTCACTTTTTCTAAGTCGAATTCATCGACAAGCACCTCTGGGCTAGGCGTGGAGCCTTATACTTAGGCTACTTCAATGGCCTCAGTACATTGCCAACCCTGCCTCTCCTCGCGTAGCTTTTGCATTTATTTTATAGATTTATACTTCTTCTCACTTGAATAACCGATGAGTTTTCTTCCAACATTGCACAAGTTCGCAACACTTCATCTGGTACATTTTTTAACTTCATAAACAGTGTATTACATATAAATATGTGTACGGAAGTAGATTAAGTAATTGTTGATACAATCTAAAAGCAAACGTCATATTTAAAGGGGCGTTTATCGATACATGCATGTTTTGTTGCCAACATGCAACTTCTAGGGACCCAGTAATTCCTATGGGCTGTATTGTCCCAGTCACGCGAAAACAGTGAAAATCTAAATGGAAAGAAAATACCATAGTTGTGGGCTCTTCTGTTTATATTGGTAATTATACCGAGTATCTTTAAATATGCAGTTTTTTCAAACGAACAACTTCTTCTGAGATTTGCAACCCCTTTTGCTATCTTTCTAAAAGTGAAAAATATATTACAAACTTATTGAAAGATTTTCGAAAGCTAATGTTAAATAAAACTTTAAACACATTCGTATTTATATTATACCGCAAAAGAGTGATAGCTCTCTGAAGCCAGTCGAACAATGGCATTCCCATTTGAGGAAACTCATAAAGATTAAGGAAATAAGTGAGGATGATGGGAAGTGCCTGGCTGCTCAGATTTGGTCACTAAGCAATTAAGCGTTGCTGTAAGCTTGAGAGATTTTTCGACTATGGAAAAAGCCGCAAATATTTCAAAAGCTCACAAAGATTTATCAAAGACCGTGTTCTTACACAAACTAACAAACGACCTAATTAACTTTTTGTCTTCAAATGAACTCATTTTCTCCAACAAAGATGCTTCAAATATCATCTTTATATTTTGAAATACTTAAAGTTCCTAGTCCACTTAATTGAAGTGCTTCAAATCGTGTTCACTTCGTTTTTCGCCTTTGCGTGATTAATTTTGTAATGCGGCAGGATTTAGACAAAAACATTGGACAACAACCTTTGTAAATATCAACCCTTCCACAATTCAAAACTCGAATGACTTTGTCCAAACTGAGCGGGGGAGGAGAGAGTTGCATGTTCACTGGAATATGAATAATATATACCGATATTCCGAGTATGTTCATTCCCCCATTAGTACGTCCCAATCAGTAAAAATACAAATAAATGCTTTTATCTTGACCGGATACCACCACCTTTGTTCCTTTACCTTTCCTGATAATATTATTAATGCTTTTTTTCATTATCAACTCGGCACAGAAGTTAATTGATCAATTTGAAAAACATCATTATTGGTAATGAACCTATATATTTATGGATAAATCAGAATAAAAAGATTTTCGCTTATGATGTGGAGAACTGGAAAGACCAAAAAATTATTATTATTTACCTTTCTAACGCTTGATAACTATTTTATTTTTATTATAACAAACTGTACTAACTACAAGTATGAACTAACTAACTTATTAAAGTTTTTTTATGCACTTCCGTTAAATATTTATTGTCTAAGACTATTCTCCGTACAGATCCTATAGAAATGCTTGTTGATTTGGCAACTAGCTGTGCTAATATAGAAACTGTACTTTTTTCGATTATGTAAAACTTTCTTTATTTGGATGGTCAATGGTTTACCATGACCATAATTTATTAATTTTAAAAATCACCCCCTAATTGTACCCAGAGACAATTAACTACCTCATATTAATCAAATTACAATGACAATATTCGAAGATTATGACAAACGTTGTTACGCACCCAGAATTTAAATATTATCGTTCAAAACTAGTTCGAGTCAGTTTTACGCTTCCTCGTGATACAATCGGTGTGCACAAATACATTCAGATGTGCGCCTACTAATTTAATAATAATAATAAATGGATTATTTTTATGGCGCCGTTTTCGTGAGAAAATCACCTCAAAGGCGCTTTACAGTATAATTTATCTAACCTATACCTTATCACTTAGACTTATAATTTACATATTAGATTAATTACTAACTACTAGTATTTTCCGGAACACATAGCTCAGAGATATAGGGTGGGGCCATTTCATTGATAGCTTTGAACACCATCCAGCACAACTTGTACTGGATCCTCTCAGGGCACTTCAACCAGTGAAGAATTCGGAGATGTTCCGAAATGTGCGCAAACTTAGGTACCACAGTGATTAGCCTTGCTGCGGCGTTGAACACTGATTGCAGTTTATCAGTTTGGTATTTGGGAAGACCTGCGTAGATGCCATTACCGTAATCAAGACGTGATACAATATATGAGTTAACCAATAGTTTAGTTGCCTCTGTAGAAAGGTTCCGTCTGACTGACTTGAGTTGTCTTAGGTAGAAGAAACCAGTGCTGACTGTCCTGTTTATTTGACTTTTCAACGAAAAGTCCGAATCCAGATAAACGCCCAGAAGTTTGACGATTTGTTTTCGCAATTACGTCGCTGCCGGAAATAGCAATTGGTGAGTTATATATTAAATATCGGCGTCTGTTCGTGGCTACCCATAGAAACTCGGTATTTGAGGGATTAAGCTTCAGTTTGTTTGAGGACATCCAGAGAGTGATTGCTTCTAGATACTCAGCTACGCGAATTTTAAGGCGGTCAATTTCATTTGGTGTACAGTAAAAGTACACTTTCTGGTCATCAGCATAATAATGAGACAGAAGTCCGAATGACTTGATTATTTTTCCGAAATCATTTATAAACAGGATAAAAAGACGTGGACCCAAAACAGATCCCTGAGGAACCCCTGAAGAGAGTTTTGTAAATTTGGACTGTTTATTGCCAACCTTCACTGCTTGTGAGCGATTGGATAGATATGATTGCAGCCACTTTTTAATGTTTAAATGTAAACCAAATGTTACTTCTAGTCTCTTGATGAGAAAGTCGTGGTCAATTGTATCAAAAGCGGCACTCATATCTAAAGGTGAAATGAGTGCTAACTTACCTGACTCTATGGCAAGTGTTACATCTGACAGGAAACGAAGTAATCCTGTTTCTGTAGAGTGGAACTTCCTATATGCTGATTGATAATCGGTAAACAATTTATGCGAGTTTATGTTTGGAGGTTATTTGAAAAGCAGCAATTTTTTCAAGTATTTTTGCCACGAAAGGCAGATTTGACACAGGTCGATAATTGCCCAAATTATCAGCCTCAAGGTGTGGTTTTTTTATTATTGGGGTAACTAGTGCAGATTTTAGTTGTTCAGGGAAGTCACCTGTGCTTTGGGACATATTAACACGTGAATCAAAAAGGGGGCTAACGAGTTGCAACATTTCTTAAGAAGCCATGTGGGGATAGGGTCAAGGATGCATTTTTTATTGGGAGAACTTAGAATTAACTTCCTAACTTCTAATGTCACTAAACATCTTAACAAAATCTTCCCTTGTCATCTGTAGTCATTAATTGCGGGTTGTTTCGAGAAACTTGAAAAATTCGTCAAAATTTAATATTCGAATTCTGTGAAAATTCTATTCAATTTCTGTTATTATCCAAGCACTGTAAAACAAATTGCCCATAATGTAATAATAACAGAACTTGAATAGGACTTTCACAATTAAATATGAAATTTTGACGAAGCATTGAATTTCCCCCAAACAACACCCCCAAGACGATGCAATGGGTAGTAATACAAAATAATGTGCTTATGGTTTGGAAATTGGATGGCCTAGAAATAATAAAGATGATTTAATTAAGTGCTGCAAGTAGAACACACCTTGGACTTTTGTTTAATAGGGCATTTTTTTGTAAGCTTAGAAAAAATGAGGTATAACACCTGAACAAAAAAAAATCAAAATCTCCTACTTACGAACCCTTATTCCGTTATTGTCTTATATTTATTGTGGCAAATTAAGTTTTTTTAGAATATTACAGAAAAACATTTTAATAATTATGCCTAAGTTTTTTTTTATGCGTAAATAGAAACATGCGACCTGTGCTAAGCAGGAATGTCAAACATTTTCGCCACCTGCATAAGGAGTGCGTGATTTCGTTAGAATTTTAGAAAGTGGATCGCCTCAAGTGTTTTTATTTACAATCGTTTTCTGTGTCTTTATTGGGGTGTTTTATTTGTTATACTCTGAAAATACATACTTTTATATATTTTTCTGCAATGTTTGTGTAAATCTTATGAGCTCCATGAACCATAATTTAATACAATTTTGTTTTATTAAGAAACCTTTGTAACTATTTTCCACTTGTTTATTTTCGACCAGACCGGTTTCACCCTATCACGAGCATCTTTAGACTGGTACAATTAAAACTAAATCTCTCATATACTCGTATATCGACGGTCTCAACGAACAATGTCGGATGTGCAAATGCTAACTTGTTAGAACTTTTTTAACGTGTTTAGCGTTTCACGTCTATATTTTTATTGTTTTTAAGATAAAGAAATGTAGTGTTGTTTTTGATACTTAACATAAAAACCTATTTATTTCATTGGAAAAACATATTATTGCCACCACTACAGCTCTTATGCAAAGTTATCAATTTACACATCTGACATTGTTCGTTGGAATCGCCGGTATATATATATATATATATATACTTATGCTCAGACATAAATGTGCAATACTAGAAAGAGCAATGAGACTCACTTCCGACATAGATGCTGTATGTTTTTAATCAACAAATTCATATTAAAATCGAATTCCACAGTGAATTGACAGTTTCAAAATAAAAATAAAAATTTTATACGTTGTTTATATTATTTATATAAATTTCTGTGAAGTTATATTTCCCCTTAATATAATCAGCATGCTGCATTCGTTTTGCAGTGCATATTAAATCTCTACTAAGAATAGAATTTTCCATTTAGTTTTAACTATTAATTTATGGATACGTAGAAATTGCATACATGAACGTCCATTATGTCGGTATTGGCTTTTTAACCACCGCAAAGTTCGCCGCAATTTTAGATTTCGCGGAAGACAATTAGCCAATAAGCCACTATTGAACTGTCTCCCCTCGCGTCTGCCGGGGAAGTTTGTTTCTCGATCACACGGTATGGAAACACGTTCCGGCGAGGGGTGCGTTTGTCATAGCATTTCCCGGAAACTCGCAGGACAGTCATCGCATATCTCACCCTCACTAGTTAGATAGGAGTAGGGGCACCATTCGTTAGGTAGGTACTCCGCTCCACTTCGCGAGTTAGGGGAAAACACTGAAGAACGATGGACTTGATCACTTAGCAAATAATGGCATGATGGAAGGTTGGTTTGGTGGTTACTTGGCAATAAAGCGATTTTTTTTCATATTAAAAAATATTATTTTTGTGGTTTCAATTAGTATCACCTTCAGTAAGTGCATCCTTTCTATGGAACTCAGTTTTCATGATTCATTGGAATATTGTTGTTATTTATTTATTGTTTTCAAGTTTAATTTGTAAAATTCCATTTTAAATAACTATTACTATTCAAAAGGGTGCAGGTTCGAGTCCTGTCGCGACATTTATCTTTTCTCGGAAGGTTTTTTTCAACTTGGATGAGTGTTTCAGGCTAATAATTATTGTTTATAAAAATAATTATTACTATTCAATTTAAAAACTGTTTATTTATAAAAAAAGTTCTGCCAGCTAACTATTATTATTATTCCTGAAAGCTGTTTCGCCTTCCAAAGACATTAGTATTACATTTTGTCGTATACGAGGTGTGTTCAAAAGAAAAGGTGAATTTTGAATTTTTGCGGGCTGTGTACATTCGATTACCGATTTTTTTTTGTTATGTTGGTACACATATGTTTATCATATGTTAGCATTATCAGCCATTTTGAATCAGTGGTGTGTTTTTGACAACTGGAAAGGTTAGTCACGTTTTTGGGTGTTCTTGCCTCATTACAACACGTTGTAATGGGGCAATTGTTAACAAATTATTATTAATTATTATTATTGACCGGACATCAGAAGGGTGCAGGTTCGAGTCCTGTCGGCGACATTTATCTTTGCTCGGAAAGGTTTTTTTCAATTTGGATGAGTGTTTCAGGCTAATAATTATTGTTTATAAAAATAATTGTTACCCTTTGCGCTATGCACAAAAATCTTGTCTTAAGTTTTTAAGAACTTTAGTTTATCAATTAATAAATTATTATTAGTTTGAAAAGCATTACGTTAAATTTATTTTCTTCTTGCCACTTCATCGCATTAAAAGCAAGCTAGTATTGATTATTCCACCCCTCTCAGCGCCTGCTGCAGTAGTATGCAAATATCTGCATTCATAGAGATTGATGAAGCGAAGACTCCCGTCCCTATTGATTATTCAAGAAGACAATAATCAATCTCAGGCTATACTATTCACTGTATTCACAAATCCATTGATAGTCTGATCTCTGACTGAAGACGTCTGGATCTTTTTGTAGATAATACGGGCAAACAAACATCTAACTGAAGGGTGAAAAATAATATAAAGACGTAAATCATTTAAAAAGAAACATTACTTTGTTGAATAGTAGACGCTTATCTCTGTAGGCGGTCAAATAAGTAACTTAATAACATAATTTTTAAACGGTAGATTTTTTCTTCATGACATCATCTGCGAGGATGCTTTCGACTATATAGTTAAGTATATCACAGGATTTTTTAAAAATTTAATCTAAATCAAATTTAATAAAGTTATTATTAAGTTCTGCAAGTATTTTTAGTTTTTATTATTGTGACAGCTGTTTCCGCGTTTAAGGCTATTTTCAAACAGTTACAAAAATACTTGCCGAACTTAATAATAACATTATTAAATTTGATTTCGATTAATTTTTTAAAATATTAAATGGAGTTCTACGAATTAAACACAATAACAATTAATATAACACAGCACACCACATCGCACAGATTTTGTAAAGGAAAAACTTCTTATTTCCTTTTAGGGTGAATTTACCTGTAATTTTCCTTGTGAAATAAATTCACACTTTTAGATTATATAAATACGTCTCACAATTGGACGAATATAAATATCTTTGTTGTAAATAATTCGTTTGCACTGCAAAATTTCCCATTATCTTCCTATTTCTCTGTAGGTTATAACAGCAACGAATCCTCTTTTACCTTGAAGACTTTGTTTCATTTATATACAATTGTGTAGCAGCATGTACCCAACAGACTTTAACCCCCTATTCCCGAAATTGTTTGGAGTACAAAACGTAAATATCATTTGTTTTCTCCATTGACATTTTTTTTTCAATTAAAAACAACAATAAAAAAATAATATCACACGTCGCTGCTGATCACACTGCCACACGTCGCAACGGATCACGTGGTACGCGTTCTATCTCGTCTGCACGATGCTGCTGGAACGATACGGAGCACGTACCATGTTATCCGTCAGGTTGCATCCAGTGGCGACGTGTAATATATATATTTTTTTATTATTATTGAAAAAGAAGTCACCGGAGACTAAAACTAGATTTTCAGCCTCCGTTGTCGAGGGTTAAGGCTCTCGACTACGAATCCGAAGGTCGCGGGTTCTAATCCCGGCGTGCGCAAGTAAATTTTATTTAATTAATTTGTGTTGTTTCACAATTAATTCTTTTAAAAATAATATATAGAATATTTGCGTACGTTCCAGAGTGGAATATACTGTCAGTATCACCCTGGTGAAAGACCACCATTCAGAATAGAAACGTTGCTTGAAATGGCTTTTAGCCATGTTTGGTGACCAGATCCGAATACCCAGGTATACCCCACCTTCCTCTTTCCTTCAATCAGGCCGTCAATAATAAATATATATATATATATATGTAAAAAACGGTATTTTCATTAAAATCCCATTTTTTTACCGTCTCTTACTAATATCAAGTATACCCACGGACCGGCCATGCCTATGTGGGTTTTTTGGTTATATATATACAGTTAACATCAATTTATATATTTTTTTATTATTTCCTCATATTTTTGTTAACTACATTGATTTAGTTTATTATTTTATTTTTCTCCACATTATGCCTTTTGCATTACTGATTGTAGAAAAAAAAACGTGTTTTATAACTTTTGTTTGTGTATATAATAAATGTATGTTACGAAAAATTTATAAAAAAACGAAAGCATTAATAATTTATCGAGTTCAAGTTTAATATGTAAAACTCCATTTTTAATTAATGATTTGAAAACGTGATATAATTATTATTATTCAAATTAAAAACGTTTTTTTGTTAAGTTTTGTAAATAAACCCCTTTTTTTAATTAAGTAGTAATAGTTATGACAAAATTTTTAAAACTTTTATTACTTGACAAAAATGTTCAACGAAGCCAAAATACTAGAAATTCTTGACGACAAAGTACGTGCTGTTTTATATGTATACAATCTTTTCCGTACATGTTATGTAGCATAAAAACATTGTTCACATAAATTTGTGGTATAACTAGTCACGAATGTTTACTTCAATCAAACTTACTAGAGTTTAAAATCGCATGCCTTCGAAATTAATTGCCTAAATACCTTGTTTTAATGGTTATAAGTATACGTTTTGAATAAGAATGTCTTGATACGGAATTTCATCCGCTTTAGCAATCATTCATGTTTTTTAAAAATTACTTTGAAAGTTTTCCATTTCTTAATGAGTTTTATTTTTGCTTCGAGTTTCTTTTTTTTTTCATTTAACTGTCTACTCTAGATGCAAAATTACTTTTTTTCCATTAATATGATTGTATATGAATAATAACATTATGAATTTAAAAATTCACGATGAAGGTTCTTGGGCTGAAAACTTTGTTCGTGATTACTGATTACGTTCCAGAGAAGGGAAAATTTGTTAATTTAAATTTATGACATGAAAAATAAAGAGTCAGCATTTGTTCATTACTCTTAGGAAAATGTTGGAATTAGTCATCGCAGAAAAGATTTTAATTATGCCAGGAGAGTAAAAGAAGAGGATTGTTAGAGAAGTAGGCGGTGGTTTCTCGTGTGGTGGGAAGGGGAGTCGAACTTCCCCGAAGTCTTATCATCTCGTCAGAGCTCAGAGCTTCAGTCAGCGTTTCCATTATTTTCCAACTCATTCCCAATCTTTCATCCTGTCATTTTTCAAATATTGACTGTTTAGTATTTTTTTAGTTAAACAACAATTTATTTATATATTGCATAAATGCTACAGTACATTATTCCTAACGTTATTAACATACATATTTTTTCTAACATTGTCAATATAATTATTTCATGGAAGGCATCAGTTAATGTCGATCTATTTTATTTAAAATCAGTTTTGAATAAAATAGATTTGTCCAATATGTGCAGCATGCTTTAGCGTATACTTGGGAAGGGAGTGCTCGTTAATATAAGAACTGTATAGTGAAAACAAATATATAACAGAAAAATATTAAATGTTTTAACTGGAGAAAGTTAAGCACACAGAAATATTAATAACATTTTTGAAAATTACGAAAATTGTAGTGAATAAATAAGATAATTTATATACAAAAAAAACGTTTCAATTAAAGAAAGATAAGTACATATCTTGAAACAAGAAATGAATAACAATATTTTTTTTAAATTACAAAATGTGTAAATCATTTGTGATTAACAGATTGTCTCAACTGTGAAATTATAAGTTTACAGAAATGTGAAAACAATTTTAAAAAATTACAAAAGTATGTAAATAATTAGTGTTTTCATGATCATGATCATAAGTAAAATGTGGTACAAGAAATCGAATTTATAAAGTTTTTATATCTTCGGTACTTGAGTTATAATTTATAAATACCAGAAAAAACAATATAATTTACATTTCAACACATGGTACACGTATATTGAGCACATGAATATATAATTTGCTACTATGCAATGGATCAGGCTATGTTAAAAAAATATTCAAAAAAAATTATTTAATATTTCGTAATTTGTTTCTGTTCTCATGTCCGTAGGAAGATCATTGAAATACTTAGTATGAACAAATAACACGTTGGATACATTTATTGCTATTAACTATGTAACTATACCTAGTTAATCGTGTACTGTTCTAATGAACATTCTGGTAGACGACACATACTCGTACACAGGCATGTGAATTCTTAGTGGTTCGCACAAAGCAAATCGATATAAACCTAAAAATTGCTAAATACTTTGCATTAACATTATCCCAAAGTACTTTTTTTTCGGGACCTTGATAGTGTCTTTTCGATTTCATGTTTCTTTCTAGAGTTGTTAATGGTATCTTTAGTAATTAAAAATATATTACAACGAGGTTTACGAGTATAAGCTTCAATAAGTTATTAAAAAAAAAGAATACTGACTTGCCAGATTTAAATCGGAACATAAAATTTTGCAAACAGCCCACTTCTTGAGAAGTGCACCTACGGTCTAGACTTTAGACTATGGACTCTAGACTGTTCGACTCAGCGAGTGTCATGCCCGTGTCAGCGATACCTCCGAAGTTGTTCTACTCCCGCCAGGAAAGGGGCCTGCCCCGCCCTAGCAGCCAAGGTGGCCAGGGTGGCCCGGGCGGCCCGAGGTAGCCCGCCAGGGTGGGCTGTTTGCGCCGGTAATCAAGGTGATGGCGGGGTTGGGGAAGAAAGAACTCTCATCGAAGATTTGTATTCAAATTTTATCTCTTATGGAATCTGAATATTGAGTACCTTATTATGCCGTTCTTAAAACGAACTTATGAAATCTTAATAAATACGAAAGTTTGGTATTCGAAATCCGGTAGTACATTTTTTTGGTAGAATAATTTTATGTTTGAAAAGAGAATGAATTTCTCCATAAAGTAACGAGTTTTCAAATTACGTGAATTGTAACAAATATTTTCATTTTCCAACCAAATTTGTTTTATTTTCCACTTCCGAGAGTGAAATAGTTTGAAATAAGCATTGCCTAACCAACATTTCTAAATGATCCCGTTATTATAAATCGTATTACGAAATGTCATTATTAGATATACCTCGGTGTGTTTAATTTTTGATCGGATGTCTATTTACACTGCCCTTAGAAAACACTAGCAGATGGATGCTTGTTTATTCGTACCAAGAGCTAATATAATAATATTATTTGTATAATATACGTTGCATTAATAATCAAACAAATTTATTATATTGAAAGTGTATCTATTTAATAATCAGTGTAAAAACTTAAAATACTAAATTAAGTCAAATCAATTATTTTTCAACGACATGTCTCATCAATTAATATTAATTTAACCTAACTAACTAACTAACTAACTAACTAACTAACCATCACGCCGTTTCACCGCAGGGGTAGGCAGAGAAGACGGACTGCCAAACAACTCGATCTTGGCATACACTTCTTGCTTCATTCACTTTCATACAACGTCTCATACATTCTCTTCTGTTATTCCGACTTCTGACATGGTCGACTCAAGTATTTGATTCACTTGATCGTGCCATGTCTTCCTCGGGCGTCCCCGGCTTCTTCTTCCATTCACATTCGCGTCATATATTCTACTTACACTCCTTTGTTCGTTCATTCGCTCTACATGCCCAAACCATATAAGCGCCTCTTTCTTAATATTGCTCACTACGCTTAAATCAGCCTTGCATTCTTTGCGAATCTCAAAACTTTTCACATGATCATACATGGTTATACCAAACATTCATCTCAGAGATCTCATTTCTACAGCATTCAGTCTACTTTAATCCTTCCTCTGCCCGTTCCATGCTTCACTGCCATACATCAGGGTTCGTATCAGCACTCCATTATGGACTGCTAGCTTCGCTTCTTTGGACAACTTTTTGTTTGCGCCAACCGCGTTCAGTCCCCCGTTAATGAAGTTTCCTGCATTCACCCTTCTTTCAATGTCCCTATCAGCCTTTCCATCTCTCGTAAACATATTTCCCAAATACACAAACTCATCGACCTGCTCCAAGTATTCATCATTCCCAACTATATTGCACACTGTTTTCGTACTCTCTCTTTCAAACACCTTTTTTATATGTACGAATATCTCTTACTTTTATATCCTTCAAACATTTTACTTGCGAGTATTTGTTACTTTTTAAAATTATTTGGGCTATACCATATTCTTATGCTTGTATTTAACTGTGATATGAAATGATTATTTATAGTATATTTATACCCTTGATATTAAATAAATAAATATACGTGTGAATAAAATCTTCTAGGTAAATCAGTTTCTCTAGCCTCAGTTTCCTGCATTCGCATTATATTCTAAAATATATATTAAAGATAACATTTCACACAAAATTTTCATAAAATATTTGTTTTAAGAATCCTCGGATCTGATTCACCTCCTCCTCGCGAGTAAGAAATTCAATCACGTAGAAAATTGACTTAGGTACCTCTAAAATTTGGGGTGGAATCAACAAGTCAGTCCCAGGACACCTTGCATCTATTAAAAATTAATAAGGTATTGTGTAATATTAGAATTTCAGCTTACAGTAAATATCATATTGCAACATAATATCAATATGTTGCCAGATCACATAACAAATCATTAGAAGAAAATGGGTAAAAAAAAATTAAATTCGATTTTGAAACAGACCACGATATCTACTTGATCAATTTCTTAATTTTGTAGTACGACACCAACCCACACATTCACACTGGAAGAAAACATTTTTATTACTATTACTGACACATGAAGTAACTTCACTTAGTTCACTTAATCAGTATTTCTCAAATTATGGGTCGCGACCTGATACTTGGTATTTCCGTTTGCATGTTCAGTAGACGCATACGTCGTCCCGAAATTAACATGGGTTTGTTATAGGATAGGTGTCTACAAATCCGTGTTCAGTTTAACGCCAAATCAACACGGGTTTGTTGTATGTTTGTAATCGGGTGACGAAGGAAAAATAACTGGTTGTAATAAAAATAAAAAAACGAAATTTTTTTTTTTTCTCCGATATCAATAATACAAGTAAATAAGCTTGAATCGAGACCAACCCCTTTTCTCTTAAAGTTTTTTTTTTATCAATATGACACTCATTATATGTACCGCTTTAATAAATGTAATTATGTGAAAACTGTATTAAGATTTAAATCTATTTTATTTAACCACTGAAGAGAAAAACCGATGGGGGTGTGTTATGATCATGTCCGTGTACCTGAAGTAAGCTACATTTACCTAAATTATAATGAGATTCAAAAATTTTCAAAAAAAGTAATTCTTTCTTGATTGTATAACCTCCTGCGGCCAATAAGTTGGAAACTCTTATGTAAATTGGCGACAACAGTTGTCTTAAGGTTGGTAGAGATCACACTTCGTGGGATTATTTGTTTAGTGGTTAATGGCCACAGATGCGATTTTTGGATGCTATGATCAAAATATTCGTGTTTCTGTCTTGTTTTACAAAATACAAAGGGGTTTGGAGACATACTTTCCTCCGTCTTTAGTGTTTTAAATCGGCTGCCCAAAATTGCAATCATTTTTACATGTTCTTTCAAATATCAGAATCGTAAAAGAGACCGAATTTCGTACTTTTATCTTTAAAAAAATGGTGCTTTTATCTGGCGGTACTCCTCTAATATTATATTGGAATGAGTGATATTCTGTTATTTGATCTTTGAGGATGAATTTGTGTACGGCTTATATATGTCAGAACGATAAAACGTCTGCATTTTGTTGTTTGATAATGAATGAAGTATTTTCTATGCTTCTAAGAGTGCGATAAAAAAATGTGGGAACGAAGAAGTATAAAAATAGCCGAGCCGCAAAAATTAAAGTTTGGGAAACACTGACAACTTTTGAAAGAAATAAAAATAAGTTTTAAATAATCTGATAAAATAAGCAAACACTTATTTTATTTTTATGTGAGTTCCGCACAAGAGTCCCAGCTACTCCCAACCGTCTGGAGACAGTGAGACTATGGCATCCCCAATGGTATGTTGTGAGGCTTAAGGTAGTGAGGAGGGAAATTAGATAGGGAGAAGGAAGGTGTGGAAGTACGGGCCTATTCAGATCTGGTCACCAAACACGGGTAAGGCCATTTCAAGCAACATTTCGATTCTCAACGGTGGTCTTTCAATAGGGCGATACTGAAAGTATATACCGCTCTAGAATGTGCTGCAAATATACAATACATATTTTTTACTTTAAACAAATCTGAAATAATGCATTTAAAATTATTAATTTGACTTAGAATTTATTTATTTAGACATAAACGATACATTTTATTACAAAAGATAAGGTTGGTGTATTAAAATTTGGGTTGTTAAGGTCCTATTACGTATGTCCATACAATATCTTAATTTTGTATGGGGTGAGAATACTTAACTGAATGTATGTGTGACTAATGATAATAAAAAGAAAAAAAGTATGTGGAGAGATGATTTGGCGGAAGTGTAGAGGAGTTATGAAATCAGGAATTGTAATTGACTATGAATAAAAGTTTCAAGAAAAAATACGTGTAGTTTTAAGCAATTTATATCGGGCTAAGAAAAATTAATAAATTTGTTTTGTAAAGAATCATGAAAAAGTCTATTCATTTTTCGTAGTGGATACATGTTGTGATCGCGCGTGTAATTGGTGAGTTTTTTGCTGCATTAGTGTTGTTCGCTTCTACACGTAGAAGCGAAGTATGCCCGGTACGCATTGTTGGACCATTTAAACTAATGAGGGATAGCAATTCGGGACTATCGATTTTATTATTTACCAGGTTATGTAGAAACAATAGATCTGACAAAGTACGTCTTCTTTTAAAGTTAACATATTAAACGTAGTTTTTTTTTGTATTTGTGGCGAAAAAATTTATTCTGTATAAATTCTACTAAATATATGTATGCCTTAAATAGAGGATTCCATATAGAGGAAGCATATTCCAGTGGATTTCTGAATAATGAACAAAACAACATTTGTAGAGTCTTAACACTTTTAAAAACATTTTTTATTCTTAAGAGGAAACCCAGCACCTCGTAGGATTTTGATATAATTTGTTCGATGTGCTTATTAAATATCAATTTGCTGTCCAAGTAAACACCTAGATGTTAAATGTATACGTAGATTGTATAGGTTTGTTATTCAAGTTGAAGAATATGTAAAAAAATGCACATATTTGTAGTGAAGGTAATCGAGTGGCACTTAGGTATGTTTAAGGACAATAAGTTTTGTTCACAGTATGGGCACCAATGATCAATATCGCTTTGTAATTCCGTACAATTTGATAAGGATTGAATGGTTTGAATCATTTTCAGGTCATCTGCGTACAACACGAAGTAACTATTTTGAAAGAATACGTAAATGACATTTACGTAAATATTACATAAGAGTGGTCCGAAATGCGAGCCTTGGGGCACACCTGAGACGATTTCCGTTAAGTAAAATGCAAAACCATTGACAACTGTGATTTGGCGACAATTACTAACATATGATGTGATCGATCTATAGAGATCACCGTGAATTCCTAGATCTATAAACTTCTGTAATGGAATATAGTGATTAACACGGTTGAACACTTTAGAGTAATCCATATAAAGTGCATCTACTTGGCGTCGCATATCTATTTGACAGTGAAAATAATTCATAAAAAACGGAAGATTTGAAGTTGTGGAGCGATTTTTCATGAAACCATGTTGATTATTTAGAAGTGAAGGTGAAATAGTAGAATATAATTGATCGTATACAATGTTTTCCAATACTTTACTTAGAATCGATAATTTCGTTATAGGTCGATAGTTCGAAACATCATTTTCACTTCCATTTTTAAAAATTGGCTGTTTTCCAGTTGTCGGGAAGAGTTCCTTGAGAGAGTGATTGCTTGAAAATATCAAGTATGGAGGATGTCAATTGATTACTACAGTAATTTATAAAAATCCCTTGATATGATCGGGTAAAATCTTGCAGTCGATATAGGAAGGTGACAGCCAACTAACTTATAACAATGGGGTGGCATTAGTTCAATTGATTAGAGCATAGGTCCCGGACCAACCGAGATGTCCTGGGTTTGAGTTCCAGATGCGCGCGTTACCTTTTTTTCTGTGACTTATCTGTTTCAAAATTCATTTAAGATTGATGAATATTACCTTAAATGATTAAAAACAAATTTAAAAACTTGCTCACCCCGGGATTTGAACCCGTGATCTCCGGATTCGTAGCTAAGGATCGTAACCACTCAACCACGGAGTCCGTCACTTGATATTTCCATCCATTTACTTCGACAAAAAACTTCATAACACAGATTTGTATTTCATAACCCAAGATCTCTCACAACAAAGAGTTGCAATAATTCTTAAATAAAAACAACATGGACAATCTGTTTCTATTGGATATTGAAATCACATATATTTTTTTTGGATATATAAATTTCTACGTGCCCCCTAAATACTACCTATAAAACCCTTTATTGTGTGCACCTTTCAGATTATGTTCCTTACGTTGATATGATTGAAATGGATAAAATATGTAGTTCCTTATTATGTTTCTACTAAAGTTAGCCGTTCATCGATCTCCTCTCCGTATTTCTATACATATCTCCACACAACTCCGTCTCCATACTTAATGAGATATCTCGCCGGCCTCGGCCGTCTTGATTAGCCGGCCCTGGCCCAATGGTTCATAAAATATGGCATTACTCAAATTTAGTGGCTGGATCCGCTGGCACTCCGGTTTCATTGCTTGTTAAAGTATTTTCTGGAAACACAATTACTGTACGCAATTCTCCCACCCCGCCGAACCGGAGACCGGGCCGTAGAGGGACAATAACTTGGCGGGCTCTGGGTATATATCAACTGAAATAGTATCTGGGGCGGATTTCTCAAACTGTGGAATTTCTTTAAAAGAAAATCGTAATGCCTGTTTTCATTTTTTAAATTTTTTTTTCTGATGTAAAAGAAATATTTAATTATTTCACATTCTTAACTTACCTACATACAAACATATTATTTTTATCTTATATTATTACTTATATTGTTTATCATGTTTTTTAATATTACATATATGTAATCATTATAGAAAATTACATTAACATAACCTTAATGAAACGTGAAAACGGAAAAAAACGACATAAAATAAAAAGATTTCAGTCGCATCCGGGACTCGAACCCGGGACCTCTGCCTATCCGGAGCAACCTTCAAAAATGGAGAATAATCTTGACAAATCTTGAATTTGAGAAATGATATCGATGAAGATGACATAAATTGAACTGGTCTCATTAGCTGAGTTGCTTAAGCGGTTGCCCCGGATAGGTAGAGGTCCTGGGTTCGAGTCCCAGATGCGACTGAAATCTTTTTATTTTCTGTCGTTTTTTTTCCGTTTTCATGTTTCATTTAGGTTATGTTAATATTATTTTCTACAATGATTAAATATTAAAATGAGGTTTTTAAATCTCAATAATAATAATTACTAATTATTATTTTATTTATTTTTCATAATCTCTATAAAATGTATGTATATTAATATATTACAGAGATTGATCAATGAGAAATTGTTAAAAATATACATAGACAAGTATTAAAAATAAAAATTAGTACAAATAAGTAAACTGTAAATGTAAAATGGGTTAAGAGCTTAAGCATCTACCGCTAATCAGCACTTGAAGAAATTAACAGTTGACACTTCTTATGATAAGTATTTCCATGTTAATTTGTAATGTGTAATTTGTATTCCGTCTGATATTCACAAAACCAATTCCATTGAATATATTTCAAAAACCTAAAAAAAGGATTTTTTTTCTTCCAATTGTTTGAGAAACATGTTTCTTCACCAATGAAAAACGTCAACTCTATATAGCTCAAACATATGTACTAGATTTTTTACGATTCGGCAAGACTAAGCAATTCCGAATCCTTTCGAAAAAAATGTGAACCAAATTATGTCACGATACAAGATGTAAAAAATTAAGGAAATAAAATCGTTTCATGTTTGAGCATTCCATATAATTTATAAGTCCAATTTAATGGAATTACATAGTTGAACTGTGTATCTACGAGTATTGCGTAATTGTGACAATTCAAAGCCAAATCATTATAGTGAAATAAATATTTTAAAAATTCAACACATTTACTAATAAATAATCAAAATGCTGTTGATGAAAAACTTAAAAGTTGTGTGACGAAAACGTTAATATTACTTGTTTGACTTTATGCCATTCAATAAATTATAAAACGATGTCAAGCTCAGGAAAGCCGTTCTACCTAAAATTTCAATACATTTTATAAAAGTTTATGGTTTACTAATGCTAATACCTGTTCCATAATTTCATAAATTAATAAAACTTATTTGGAGCTCTTCCAAATTTGTTGTCAATGAATATTTTATTTGAAACCAGACAAGAAAATTATTGTATTCTAGCAGAATTCTTTCAAATAAATAGCTAAACCAACCCAAAACAAAGTAATCAAAAAATAATTTTGTAATTATGAATCCTAATATTTGCTTAGATTTTTAAAACGTTTCGTGTTCTTGTATACATTTATGGATTATGCTCAAGCAATAAACTGACAAAATTTAATAAGATTTGAACAAAAAATATACTTTGTATTGGAGGAATGGACGTCTTTGGTTAATTTGAGAGGTGTTTTGAAGACTTGAGATAAATTTGACCACTTCTACAAAATGGTAAGGTGAACAATATCACTGACGATAAACCGATGTACATAAGTGTTTTATGTGAATTTCCGTGAGCCGAAATCAGTTCAGTGATACATACCATAAATAAAGAAAAACATAGTCAAATATATTCACGATTATTTATTCACGAATACTTATGTGTACGTGTTTTACTAATCTTGATATAAACTTTTCTAAAATACAAACACCATTTTCTATAACCCAATTTCACGAAGAAAATCACAGAAAAGAAGCTTCGAAAATAAGACAAACATTATGAATTTGAGCAGCTCTCAGCAGTAGGTGGTAGGCGATAGGTATGGGACACGCTGTGTGTTCGAAGACTTTGTCTGATTGAATTTGAGCGACAACCTTTCCTTGACATGTTCCGTCAAAGGGATCTCTATTTATTCTGTGTCCGCCTCCGATATTCTTTATTGCATTTTAACTTTGATGCTGTCAAAGTTTATCACGCACGAAGACAGGGGACGAGAATACGTTGTGAATAACGGGCGGTGTGAAAACTGGCTAAACATATTTCAAGAAAACATCCGATTCAACATACGAATATTCCTACATCTACTAGTTGTTCTACCTATATCTTGAGGTCTATTCATATCTACCGGCGCCGTGCAGTGCAGACACGTACAGTGGCAGGCACCGCACAGAAGGGAGTATACACATTACACCGTGCGTAAATGTGTTAATAAATCATGAAAACAACTAATTTTGCCGTGCCTGCCAATTTCCGTGTCTGCACTGCGCGATGCCGGAAGACGTTAATTAACTTTACCCATAGCACGACGTGTAACTTGACTTGCATAGTTCCACTTTTAAAATGGTGTGCACAAGTAAGATATCTAGATAGATAGTTTATTTATATTAATATTCTGTAACATTTTGATATTGTATAAATAATATTTATGTTTCACAAATAATGATTAATGGAAATAATTGATAAAGATGTTCCCTACTTGCTACGCTAGCTTGGTCCCTATTATAGCAATACTAAATATATGCAAACAGATTTCTAATAAAGAATCAAAATATAAGAAAACTCCAGTCCATTAAAAAAAAACAGTAATAATAATGACGTTCTAACCTAAAAACCAGTTAGACCTAACCTAAAGACATTATCACGTTAAACTACAATTAAGTTGTTTGTCAACAGGTTTTTCAATAACAATTGAATGATTACATATTTTTACATCAATTACAAATATACGTATTATTTATATTAACACGTCTAAAGAAACTGATGAATGCCAAATGTAAAAACAGGGGTGAACTTTTACACCGTACATAATTTTGTATTATATTTATTGTAAACCATAACTAAACATAAGTAATAAAATTATGTACCCTTTTAGAAACTTAAATTCGAAGAATAAATAGTATTGAGCATTAATATTATTAAAATATTTATGTTGACAATAAGGTACTCCAGTCCATTTTTTTATCACTAAGTACGTTCAAATTTAAATACCAGTATATTTAGTTTTTTTTTCTAAAATCAGTTATCATAGTTAAAATAATTTTCAATTTTTGAAAGGCCGCCAAAATCCTCCAAATCTATGGCTCGTCGGTTTTGAGGTTAGATTGTCAAATGTCAAAACGAGTATGAGCTTTACCGTACATAATTTTATATTATATTCATAGCAAACCGTAACTAAGCATAAGTAATAACATTATGTACCTTTTTAGGAACGTAAGCTTGAAGAATAATAATAGTATTGAACATTAATATTATAAAAATATCCATTTTGACAATTGGTATGCTCATGAATACTCGAATTTCTGTTATTAATAACAGTTTTTCTTTATAATTTTTATATTGAACAACAATTATAAGAATGATTATTAAAGTCACAAAAATTAAGTTTAAATTTCACCAAATCTAAAAAAAATACATATTTAAAATACAAAACAAAATCGAAAAATAGAAATCTCCACACTAATCCAAAAACAGAATACACACGTGACGTGAGATGTTCCAAATACAATGGTACGAATATAACGAGGTATTTTGATGAGATGATTATTTATACATTTTTAAATAACCATTTATAAATTCTACGTATAATTAAATATAATAAAAGTAATATATTCAGAATCGAGGTTTGCTAATCTATATGAATATATATATATTTTTTTAAAGTCATAATATTTTTTCCCTGGAGTTCCTTATTGGTCTGCCAATGATTATTATTATTTCTTTCATTAATAATATATATATTTATATATATTGAACGACAATTATAAGGCATAAAGTTACCCAAATTAAGCATATATTTCAACAAAACAAAAAAAAACATACATAAAATACAAAATAAATCGAAAAATAAAAATTTCCACACCAAACCAAAACCAGAATACGCGCGGATGACACCCGTAACGTCAGATGTTCAGAAGCCAATTCTATCTACATAATAAGGTGAATTGATGAAATTATATTTTATTTAATTTTAGACAATGATTTTTAAATTCAACGTATCTGCAATAAAACGAGTGTATTCTCAATCGGAGTTTGCTGACCTCTATGAATATATATTTTAAATCCGAAATGTTTTTCACCGGTGTTCCTTATTGTCTGTCAAAATATATCGTAGGTAGGTACTTTTTTCCCTTGTCTAGGGATTTGAAAAGATAATTTTCAATTTTTTCTCAAGACCCCATCAGTTCCAATTTTTAAAAGCTCACGATCCTTCGAACGTACAAAGGAAATTATGTTTTTGTGGATAGATTTCTTCCATCGAAGAGTTGAACATATCTACTATGTCTGAAAAAGTATTACCTTCTGCGTGAAGTCTAGGAACAAGTGAATTTTTAAATGACTCAGTTCTGACATTAATGTCACAGTAAATAAAATAAAAAATTAGATCGAGTATCTCTAGTTAGAATATTAAATTTAATTATGTTGACTATATCAGGCAAAGAATTATCAATATTATCACCATTATCAGCCTTTATACTTATAGAAATAATACAAAAAAATTAGGTCAATTGTAAGTTACTATCTTAATATGTCAATTATATTAAGTATCTATAAATTAATCAATTTCCGATCGGAAGATGCATTCAATAATCATAAAGGATAACGTATTTTTTTATTGAATACTCGTAACATACAATATGAGAAACGTCGCATTACAGGCAATAATTAAGTATTCAGAAAATAATGCATAGAGTTGCCCTAATACGCAAGGGGAAGAAACCAAAATAAGAGGGGCAGGGGATGAGCTATTCGTGCCGCCAATTTAAGTAAAACAGCAATTAAGTAAAAAGGTTCGATTTGCTTACCAAAACCGAAGTATTTAATTTACCCTTTTTGTAAATGTTTTGTAATTTGCTTGAGGCAGTCAAAATCACGTGAAACAAAAGTGGACGGCAGTGAACTAGCCTGGTGACAAAATGGGTGTCACGTGGCTTTCGCCTCCAGCCGTCTATATCGTACTCAGGGGAAGTCTATTAATTCTGATTTCAGTGGTTTTCAACTAAGATAGATAATATTTTGTTTTCTATGTTTAGGTTAATATTATGAAATAAATATTAACAAATAAATTCTGTTATCACATGTACAAATAAGTCCATAATGTTTAAACAAGATCAAGGATTCAAAATCAAATCATTTTTAACTGAAAGATTGAAATTTTTCACGCACATGAGATGTGCATGATTAATACATACATCTTATTCCCCTTGTCCTCCTTGGGTCGGGGACCTATCGTATCGAAAAGACGCTACCAGGAGTCCCCGTCCTACCCTACGTTAGCGGCCTCCGTCCATAGAAGGCCCAGCCTCTCCTCGCACAGCCTCTGGAGTTGCTCCTCCCACCTACATCTGGGGCCCACTGGATCTCTTCCCTCTGGAATACCACTCAGAATTTTCAACGGAAGTCGATCTTGTGGCAATCTTAAAATAATATGACTAAGCCACCTCAGTTACGACTTCTTTGAAGAGTATGCAGTAGTTCGATGCTTAGCTCCTCTTGGATTGTGGAGCTTCTTGTTCGATCCCATTTTGTGACCCCTGCCACTCCTTTCAAAAATCTCATTTCGGCAGCTTGGACCCTGGAACGTGTTAGCTCGTTCATCATCTAGATCTGGCGAAAGTAAGTAAACGTGAGGCGATGCACTGATTTGTATGCTGCCAACTCTGTCTGTATACTTAGATCAACTTTCCTTATCACTGAGCTGTAAAGAGGACAGGGTACACCGCTTGCCGCACCTCTAAAGTCAATTTCTCCGTCTTATCGGCCATCGCTTGACAGTTCAATACTAAGGTATTGAAATTTAATAACCTATTTTAACAGCAAAAGAGCGCACATTTGAATGCATTTGTGCACACTGGTAGTGGTTCGACTTGGTTCTAAATGGTTTGGAACACCCACAGTCTCTCCTTACGAATCTATTTAAAATGATACTGTATTTAACAATTGTTTGAAATAAAAATCTTTAAAAAGATTTATTCCTATATTGAAATGTGATTCGCTCATGGGTAGTGGTGGAATAAAAAAAACAGCGGCGAAGGGTGGGTGGTCAGTTTGAAACAAGAATATGTATAAATCCCGTTCTATTTTCTTGAGAAAGGACGGTAATAACTTCGCGTATGGTCCAGTTACTACCGGAAACAAAAGATGAAATGGTATAGCGCCAGGAGTTGTGGCCGTTAAAGAATTTTGGGAGATTGTTGGAAACTTATTTAAAAAATGGATCGAACCTTATTTTTTTAGAGGAAAATGTCAACCTCTCCAATCACAATAGTAATTATCTATTCAATATGAAATATATTAACAAAGACCCCCATTTACTTTTTGTTAGAATAACGAGTAATTGCGATAGAATAATAAACAAAACAAAAAATACTTTTGATTATTTTACTAGGGGACTGTAAATTAATATCATTACCTATTTCTAATTTTTAAACTGTCAATTCATGGTGGAATTCCATATTAAAATGATTTTTTTTTTATTAAAAAAACTTTGTAACTTTTTTCCACTTATTTATTTTCGATCGGACCGGTTTCACCCTATCACGGGCATCCTCAGACTGGCCGAGGATGCCCGTGATAGGGTGCAACCGGTCCGGTCGAAAATAAATAAGTGGAAAAAAGTTCCAAAGGTTTTTTAATCAAAAAAATTCATTTTAATATCTTTACCATTCACAAATTTGTGTCTTTTGCACCAACTTCATGAACATATTTGTTACACTTTGACCCATTTTCAAAACCAACACATAGTCTGCAGCATTTACTTAATTTTAGAATTTTTTTTTCAAAATCACAGATATAATACCCTTTTTTTCATTTTTGATGCTATCTTACGAGGTTTAACCTTTTATTAGCCCGCAGAACTCTAAATATATGAGTAAGTATACATATTTTAAATATGATTTTTTTATTAAAAATCCTTATAACTATCTTCCACTTGTTTATTTTAGACCGGATCAGTTTCACCGTATCAAGGGGCATCTTCAGACTGGTACCATTAAAACTAAATCTATGGTATATATTTTGTCGGGAGTGAGACTCGTTGCTCTTTCTAATAATGTACAGAAAGTGTATTGTATTGCATCTTACATTGAATGAGATAGATAAAAATTAGAGAAAATAATTAGGTCTTAATACTTTACTTGGAGAACGATATTCCGGTAAGAGAGAGGACCTGAATTCGACTACCAGTTGCCACCATTACTTTTTTTATTTTCTTTCTCTTTTCTATTTCATATTTTCAGTGTGATTTTTGTTAATATTATCGTATTCAATGATTAAATTTGCACTCAAATAGCTTCGATATGAGGGATATTTTAATAGCGTATATAGGACCACGTAAGGCACGGGTACAGAATCTATTTTCTTAGCTCTTGAAGTTTGTCGCTGAAAAAAGCTTGTAAAACCCATACAGTGTAAATATGGCTTAACGCGGGCGGAGATCCAGCCCTCGGCGGTCGTAAACCATACCTCTGTCGGCAGTAAATGTCAATGTGCAAGGGCATCTCCAGGTAAACCATCGCCTCCAGACCTCCACCTCCGGACCTCCCGTCACCTACCGCCTACCAGCCACCTCCCATAACACTCCGTACAGTACACAAGGTACAGGTCTGGTTATTTATGGGCCGGGCGCGGGCGGCGGCGCACCCTAACGCCCCACTTCGACGTTTAGCTTTGTAGAACCAAGAGCCAGGACAAGAGATTAACTAACTGTACCAACGTGGTTGTATGACAAATTATGGAAATCGCTACCCGCCACGAACACCCTCTACATCATTCATTCAATTACCGCCCGGCGTTCATCTCTCATCCAATGAGACGTTTAACTGCCGCTTAAAAAAAAAAAAACAAATTAACCAACCGACGTTTTATGATAGGTTTCATAATGGTTTGACTAAGCGGTCGGGTCTAGTTAGAAGGTACTTGCGGTGGGTAATTAGAAATCGCTTAACATTTACCCAAAAAGGATAGATTTAGGAATTAAATTAAGGCGAGGAACTTTATTAAGTTCCCGTGTTTATTTCCCCATAAAGTCTCCTCCTTTGTAGCCGTTAAAAGCTCACCTATAAAAAGGAGAATTAAATTTGCTGAATTATTTAAGCTTTCTTGTGAGCATATCACTTCTTAAGGACTTCATTACAAGGTGTAAGGGATGTTTTTATAGTTTGGGGATAATTAACGAGTGCACAAAATTCAAGAAGAATTCAATCATTAAAAAACAAGTTTATAAAATGGTTTTCTACTCTTCCTTAACTGTTAATTAAAAAATCTGTTCGTGGGTCTTACACACGAATACGATGAGCTCTACCACTGTTATATAGCATACCTACACCTTTCTTTATCTGAGAATTCCAGATCGACGCTACCATTTTCGACTAACGTTGTAATTTCCATCACGAGGTGCATGTTAATATTCATATTTGTCTTATTTTGATAGTCAACAACTAGGAACGGGGCTATACAAATGTTTGTTATATATGATCCAGATGTTTAATAATAACAAGAGTTTCGAAACCCGGTAGTAGCTTCTAGTAAATTCTGATTCGCGTCTAGTAAAGAAAAGGGAACGAATAAATTAAATTTTCTTTCATTCTCATTTGTTTGGCCAAAAAATTAGAATTTTACTAATTTTTTTCATCGAAATTTTCATATTCTAAAAGATTAACTGTTCAAAAACGTAAAAAGTATTAAAAAAAATCGAAAAAGAGATATTTGACTAGTATAATTTGGGAACATTAAAATTGTCAAGTCAATTTATTTGTTAGGACCCGAGAGGGCACTCCGGAACTTTTACGTAATGTCTGAGAGATTAATGTTTTCTGTCTGCTATTTTTTAGTAGGCGAACTTCATCTACGTAGAAATGAATGTATTTAAGTGCCAGGAACGTAGATTCAGTGACATTAATGCATTTAGTTCCTGATCCACTTTCAAAAACTATTTTTTTTTACTTTTGGCTTGTTGTTCGTAATCGTAAAAAGTCACAATGCACGCCACTGTATTAGTACTACCACTTCATACATGTACTTCGAAAATAGATGGATTTCTTCTACAACAGGCTGGTAACCAGAAAAATTGTCATTCAAAAATAATAAAAAAAACTGATGCAAATGAACGAAGTACGTCGGTTTGAAATATGTTTTTTCATCCAACAATTTTGCTAAATCTAATCCTAAAACTACTTATAATACAATATACTACTTAGTGCTATTTAATAGCATGTTGTAATAACTTATTCCAATCTCAACACGAAGGTAATCTTCAAACACGGAAACGTCCAAGATACGTAATAGAGCAGCGTTATTCCAGATTATCATTCTGCACACCTTACATACGAGTATCAGCTCATGCATGCCCGATCCCAGTAATTATGGTAGGTTAACTGGATTATCGGCGCTCCCGCCCCCGCCCCCGCCTCCCGGCCCAGGGCCACGGCCCCCCTGGCGGCGCCCCCCTCGAGCCGCGGTGGCGCCGACGCGACGCCCGCCCTGTACCAGCCGCGTGTTCAACACACTTTTTCACTCAAACAGAACTCCCGCCTTCGCCCCCATTCCGCCCTTCCGCCTGCCGCCGCCCAGCCTGTTTAATTGTCGCCCGGATGAGAGTATTTTTATCGGCCACTCTTTATGATTAAGCTCCGAAAGGATTAATGGGTGTTATCGATACGCCGGCGCTAAGTGAATGTAATAATATATATTGATGGCTCGTGTGAAATAACGACGTCATTACGGCTGATGTATGCCTCGTTCTGGACTTCATGCAATTTCCTACCATTTCATAAATCAACAATGGGTGTACTGACACGACTAATGGTCGCAAAGATGGAATCAACTTATTTCTGTACGAGGATTTGTGAGCATTAGTTTGTTGAAACACCTGTTTACATTTGGACAATTTATTACTTCCTGAGTATAGAACCATTCAGCGCAGGAAACTTAATACAAAACGAAATATAAATGTTATTTTCTTTTGGGGAATTGCAACATGTTACTTATCTCCCTCTTTCTCTAACCAAAGTTTAGGACTGCCTCGCAGTGTCCATCTTCACTAAGATACTTTGGGCGCTACTCACTGCGATAGGTAGATGACCATTTCAATCATTAGAACTCATGACAAAACCCAAATCACTATTTATCTCAAAATATAAAATATAACTTTGTATTTCCAAGACGTAGAAGTGAGCCGCGAGGTTTCTAAATCATTTCCAAAACACCGCTGTTCATTATGGGCAAAATAGTACTGATAGACGAGTATGAGTGTCTACCCCTATTTCAGCGACTACCCCCGACATTCTCAAAATACAAAAATCATACAAGAATAAAAAGTTGTTTACAGTTTACGACGAATAAATTAAACTAATTTAAAAATCATATTTTGGGGATAATTCCAATAGCCTGGCGTGTCAAAATTTAAAATGTGAGATGTTAATTATTTGAAGACTATATATATTGACAATTATATAAAATAATTTTGGCAACATAACTTTCATACATACTTTTTAGTTTCTGTAATTTAGTTAGGGACTGCCGTCCTTTGAAACTGTTATTTTTCTAAAACATGTTTTTGCTCCCCGAAATGCAAATCGTCCGAAATAATGTTTTTAGATACACATATTACGCCGCGCACGTATTTTATAAGCATTCTAGAAATGCGATATTTAATAGTACTGGTAGAGGAAAATAACTTAGTCAGTAAATGGTGACGTACCCCTATCCATCCATCTGGAGCCTTCTTTGAAAACTTGAAAAATATTTAATTACATATTTTGTATAATCTTCCAAGCGATAAACAAATACTTAAACATCAAACCTAATCCTGATTTTCTCCATTCTTGGGAGAATAATGCCGCAAATATTTCTAGATGAAGTAAAGACAAGAGAGCATTGTTCCTTCAAAGGGCTAAGTCGATAGGACATCAATCAGAATCCCCCCTCGTAATAATTACTCCCCCCACCACCCCCCTGTAGCGAGTTGACGCTACATTTATAGGAGATGGCACTTTATAACTGGGATCACAATTAATATTGCTTTACGCAGGGAATTAGTGCCAAAGGCGCATGAAGGCGAGAGATAACTACTACACTCTTCACGGCGACGAGAAACTTGGGCAATTAATGACGAGCCCCATACCGAAAGTTATGTTTTCATGCTGTATTTATAATTTCATCATCACGCTATATTAATATGTGTTTTCATACTGTGTTTATAATTTTATCATCACACTATATTAAAATGTGTATGTAATTTTATCATCAAGCTCTATATTCATATGTGTTTTCATGATGTGTTTATAATTTCATCATCACGCTCTTTATTCAAATTTGTTTTCATACTGTGTTTATAATTTTATTATCACGCTCTATATTCAAATGTGTTTTCATGCTGTGTTTATAATTTTATTATCACGCTCTATATTCAAATGTATTTTCATGCTGTGTTTATAATTTTATTATCACGCTCTATATTCAAATGTGGTTTCATGCTTTGTTTATAATTTTATCATCAAGCTCTATATTCAAATGTGTTTTCATGCTGTGTTTATAATTTTATCATCACCCTCTATATTCAAATGTGTTTATAATTTTATCATCACGCTATATTAAAATGTGTATGTGATTTTATCATCAAGCTCTATATTCAAATGTGTTTTCATGATGTGTTAATAATTTCACCATCACGCTCTTTATTCAAATTTGTTTTCATACTGTGTTTATAATTTTATCATCACGCTATATTAAAATATATTTATGTTTTATCATCAAGCTCTATATTCAAATGTGTTTTCATGATGTGTTTATAATTTCATCATCACGTTCTATATTCAAATGTGTTTTGATGCTATGTAAAAACGTGTCGATAGATGAATGCTTGAAATAATGAAAATTATAACGAATAAGTTTGCCGTTTATTTTTCGTTGTTGTTTTCAGCACTCAAAAATGACCCTAAACATCACTTTGCACGTTGTTAACTAAAGCAATACCACAAATGATTTATCTGTAAAATGTATAAATGTATAAGGTTTCATAAATGTATAATGTGTTAAATGTATGAGGTTTCAAAAAACAAAATCCTTAATCTTTTAATTCTATGAAATACATCCCAAAATGTCTAACATTGGGTGCAGTTTGAAAACCAGTGAAAGTAATTTAGAACTTTTTACTTAAAACTCCAGTACGTATTTCATTTGGAATTTAAAAGGTTTCAGTTTAAGGGTTATTGTCTTTTGAAACCTTAAACATTTTCTTAAATACCCTTATAGTATTTTCATATAAATTTTTCACGATGATGTGTATTTTTGGGTGCTGACCATTAAGTATATAAATTTAATAATTTTGTCTTGTAAAACCTAAGCGACATGACAAATAGTTGCAAACATCACAAAATCATTTCAATCGTGAGCAACGTTTGTTGTTTACATTGTACACAATATTTGTAGCGAATACCTCCGAAAAAGATGGGTAATACTGAAAGCGTTTATTAATCACGATTTTTATTGATTCAATGATTTATACTGGATAGCATTTTTTTCATGAAGATACTTTGAAAAATTTACTATATCCTTAATAACCTTTTGATTATTTTTTTTCTTTAAACATCCTTATTTTTTTAAGTATTAACCTAGTAGCCTTAAAAAATATTGTTATATTTATGTTGCAATATTTCGCGTGCAATTGAATTTTTTTTTCTCTAAAACCATCTTTGGCAATTATAGGATACACAGTTGTGGTTGAAGGGTACTCTTTATATTGGCATTAAAACGGGAAAAATCTATTTGGAAAGCCGACGTTTTTATTATAATAATCTAAAGAGATTTTTCAGATTTTTTTGTACACCGCGGTAAATCGTGTAAGTATTAATTGCGGATAAGTTTGTACCATTGTGTGGCAGGAATTTAGAATAATCCGTTAACCGAATGGTTCTTTAGCTATCTACCTATCATTGGATAGGAACCAAATTATGACAATACAAGGCTTATATCAAATAATAATGTTCAATGAAAACAACATTAGCGATTGCTAGAGGAATATTAGTAAGGTTATAATATAATTTGATCATGCCTGCAACGATTCCACAAGGGGTGTAGTTGTGTAATAATAACGATGAAGGGTTAATCAAAGTAATATGCTCCGCGTATTATTGTGTTGGTTTGAGCGCAATATTGCGCCTACCGTCTGCGGAATATATAATATTATGTACCTACATGTAGGTATAGCAGCACTGAGCGCGAGCGGCCCTACCGCGATTGATAACCGCAGCCGTTCTTTGGGAGCAAGCCTTGTTATTAGGAGAAATAAACAAGGGAGTCGTACGGAGATGTTTATCCAAACTGTGGACTGTCATGAAACTACCCCTTCCTGATTCTGCTCCCCCGATACTAGTTCCTCCGCGCCACGCCGCGCACTGCACACTGCAACCAACCCAACCCTCGCTTCCTGAATATATAATTATGATAATTGTACTTGGGTGGAAACAATTTCGCTTGTATTGCCCACACGTGGTAAATAATCATATTGCGGTGATGAGGCTTTGTGATGTTATTTCTTTTTGTTTGAATTTCTGCGAGACATGAAGCTGTCGGCGCCAGCTCTACCTTATTAAATATATAAAGCACGAAATTGTCTGCATGCACTTGCGGTACTGCGAACACTGCATGTCTTAGCAAGAATTTATGTGCATAATCATCATTTTTACTATAAGCGTTTTCCATAATATGAATTCACTCGCAACTGCGCCGCCATTCTCTTCATATTAGAAAAATAAAACGTGTTTTAAGAATATGAATAATTTTACAATGTGCATGAATAATAATGGGTTTATTTACCACTTTATTCGCTTCTGCGATTTATTTTGGACTTTATCTACGCGTCGTTTTGATGATCATCAAGCTAACGTGAGCTCAGCTTTTATTGCATTCACAAATTTCATAAAATACTAAAGTGAAAGAAAAATAGTGAAAGAATAAGTTTTCATAAAGGTTTATCGACAATATACATGTAAATGAACAGGAAATTAAAAAAATATATACATAATCGTTTTTAATTGACTAAAGAGTTGTTTTTTTTAATTGATGGGTTATTGCAATGATTCATGGGAATTTTCGGTTTTCAGAGGAAATGTGCTTTTTTTTAAAGTACATACGTTTTGATTTCTTTGTAAAAAAAATTATGTTAAGTAAGGAAAAAACGAGTATAGGAGAACACAAAACTACAAACATATCCTGTTGTTTGATTTTAACCTCTCTATCCTAAGTATTCTAGGTACATTATTTAATAACGACCCTGCTCTGCAAACGCAAACTTGTTTTAAGTAAATGAAACACGTTGTTATAAACCAGGAATATATTTTATTTTCATCAACCGGTTTCGCTTAACTCAAACTTCATCAGGGTAAATATAAAAACCACAAATATATTTTATTTTCACCAACCGGTTTAGCTTAACTCAAGCTGCATCAGGGTAAATATAATAACTGGTATTAAGCTTCATCAGGGTAAATATAATAACTGTTATTATATTTACCTTGATGAAGCTTGAGTTAAGCGGAACCGGTTTATGAAAATAAAATATATTCGTGGTTTATAAAAACGTGTTTCATTTACTTAATACAATGTCAAACGACAAAGTGATTGCTTCTTATGAAAAAAGCAAACTTGTTTGCTTAAGAAAAGGTATTATGAATTTATTAAAAACTCATTGAACTTTTTCATCAACCCAAAATACTCTATAAATAGAATTTATCCAGACTAGCGATGCCATTACTTCTATGATAAATATTTTTTGTTCTATTAAATCGAAGTTTACCGTATAATTCGATAGTTCAAGTGAGAGGCGGTGTAATATCCAGCAGGAGCTTCATACAGAATTCATATAATGCGAAAACTTTACGCGGAATAAAATGGTAAAGACATACTTTACGGGATGCTGGTAATTCGAATTTGTTCAAGAATTTTCCGCCGACATATCGCGGGCCGTGAGAGGTAAATAGGACTTGAGGCAAAGTTCACAGGTAATCTTTTCTAAGCATCGCTCTTGGATGGAGAAGCTAAAAAACAGCTTGAGAATTGCTCAATCCTTTGGATTATGTAATCAACGTTCTCGCTTTCATTGTACTCATCAGCGAATATTCATTATCTAATATTATCGTTATTGTAGTAGATTCTGACCTCATGAAATAATTCTTCAAATATAATAATACTTACGACATCGCTACTATTTCCAGCTCGTAACATTGTTTTCATTATAGCCTGCAAAATTGGTAGAGGCGGTAATAATTGTATATCCAAATCTTGTTTAAAGTCTAGTATGCGTACACCTAATATTTTCACCTACACTAGGATGGTTTTTCATTATTATAACACTTTCATCAAATAACGCATCGTGATGATATGAACCGCAATGTTATGACGAAAATCAGATAGATTATACGAATTGATTGAATGAGTATACCCTGTAGAAAAAGCATCTGCATAATAAAGTGTTTGTTTCCTCACGTAACGTGCCCAGAAGGGGCAGTTTATTGGGAAAATATTATCAGGAGAACACGAGTGTGTGGGGGGAGGGTCCGCCCTTAGCCAATTACGCCCCAATAAAGACGTTTTTCCGAGAAACGACAGCACATTTGGCGAAAATATTACTTTTGCAACTTCGTGAATTCGTTGCGTTTATTAGGAAGATTTACTTTACTTTATTTTATGTGTTGAGAAAAATCCGCAAGATGTGTTCTTGGTAATATACGAAGATAAAGTCGATTGGGAAGCGGACACTTTAAACGTTATCCGACTGTCTTTATTGCCTAACTTTTAATGGAAAATAAAGATTTACAAGAGAAGCGTTCATTGTTCCAGCTCCTAAAATCTGTTGTTAATGGTTGCTTTACTGCGTTATCCATTATTAAGAACTTTCAAATAACATTCTGGCAAGGCATTTAGGAAGGAAATAAAACTCTGCCAGTAAATACAATGCCTATGCAAAAAATCCCAACCTTAACCATCATGACCATATTTTCTTTGTTTCTGGGATAACGCTTTGATCGTTCGATTAGAATAATATGCTCATTAGCAGTCTTATTTTCAAATCGGATGTAAGTAATTCTTTAATACAAATAAATAAAACAATTCTAGAATGAAATGTAAGACGTACCTGAATTGATTTTCTCGTTTCTTATATCGGCTTGCAGACATTTTTATAATTATATTGATTGCTATAATATAAAGTTTTCTTATTTATAAACATCTCTCATTTTACCTTACTATTATTAGTAGTAGTACGTTTTCCAGTTTATTGTGTAGTTCTCAACCCAAACAAGATTGCCAACTCGTATTTAAAAAAAGTTTTTCTTTTATTTTTAAACAGTTAGTAACACTGTAGATGAACATATAATTATAATAATAAAAAAACAAATGAATTAAAAATTACTTTGTAATCACCACTTTATTAATATATATTAATAAAGTGGTGATTACAAAGTATTTTTTTATTGATTTATTAAATTGAATACCAATCTTTTGAAAAAATTATAATGATAAAAACGTTTACTTGTCAATAGCTTGCATTTCACATATTTAATTAATACATATTATTTAGTAGTAACTGACTAAAGGGTCACTGCTCAGATATACATTTCAGAGCGCGGAGTGCAGCTGGTTTTCAGCAGTGCCTACAAAAATTAAATGAAGTTACATAAAGATTTATTAACTTTTAATGAAGCATAAAATGTGAAGATACCTACATATGGAAATAATGTTTACCCAATACATTAACTTAGTGGTATTTCTGAATTATTCATCTGTTATGTATATTTCTGTTTGTATAAATGGATACAAATATTTAAAAAATATATATAATTGTGTGTTTAAAAAAGCAATGGAAACTTTGTTTTAATTACTGGTTTTACAACCTTTACATCTGATTATAGATCCAAAATGATGACATATCGCCAGGTAAATAAACATTTCTTTGCTGCGCGTTTACGAGCATCGAATCCTAGACGATCAGATGTTTTAACTTTTTTTATTTTTAATCGTATCATCATTAACAACTCCCAAATCGAAACAAGAAAAAGAAAAAGATAACGGTAGGAGTTTGGATTTGAACGCAGGACCTCATGGTCTATCCGGGACCCACGCTCTATGCCATCTAAGCTACGACTACCCCAATCCATCCCGTCATTATTATCGGTATCATACTTCGACTTCTACGAACTGTCAATACGATCCTCAATTAATTCCACTGTCACGGATATACGTATCCGGATGAACCACGAGGTCCTAGGTTTGAAACCCAGCTGCTTCCGTTAACTTTTTCTTTTCTTTTCTTTGTCTTTTCGGTTTCGTATTTCGATTTGGAAGTTGTTACTATTATCTTCAATGATTGAAAATATATTACAATGAGGTTTATAATCAATTTAAAAAATATATAATATTAATATCATTTTTATGGTGCGTATGTTCCCTTTTTTACGTGTGTTGGTTGTTTCCGTAGCGCTGGTGAGTAATATTGTTTTTTTTTGTGTTGTTATTATTCATAATATTGAGCTTACTTTCCCATCAAATAAAAACCTTCTATATTTTTATGAGCGAGTTGATCTGCCCTGGCTTACGAGTATATTGCATGTGCATACAAAGGCTTGAGAATCCTTGATACGTAGGACTTAGCGGGTTTCTCTAGGACCAAGGAGATATCACAAGAGCAATTCTACAACGCAATTCTCTTTTTCCTGTCTTTCTTCTCATTGTCCCACTCTCTCCATCCTTTCTCCTCCTACATAATCCCCACCACCCATAGCTGCACTCAAGGGCGATAAAATCTCTTGTCATTTATTAATATGCAATTTTTTACATAGTTCTTTATGAAAATCATTTTAATGTTTTGATTTCGTTTTTACAAGATAATTTTTTGCATGCTTCCTTCGTTTCAATAATTTAAGGAAGGGGTCACTAATATGGTACACTATTAATTTTAACAAAAAATGTTGTATTTTTACTTCCTAGTAGAACGGCTCCCAAACTTATTCGATTCGCGCCTCCCTTGTAACTAACAGTTAAGTTATAATCTTAATATGGTTAATGTTTTAATTTAATTTATAATAAATGTGGTTTAAACAAGGTTTGAGTGTTTCATTTGATTAAATTAAAATCAGTTGATTCAACGCTGATTCGTTTCGCCCTTGGGCGGAGGCCGCGGTTTCCACTTTAGAAACCGCTGTCCAAGTACATAGTCTTATTACTGAGAGCTCTGTTGTTACATGTATCTCTCTTTCTCATAAATCACGCTTGAAGCTGAATGAATGATTCAACGGAATGCATATATCGATTGCAATAAAACAAAAACATAATAAAATCTTTTTGTTTTAAATAAATAGATTATTAATAAGTGATTATTTGAGAGTAAACAATAAAAAAGTTTACACAGCTCTAAAAAAAAACAACTAACGTGGTATGTTTATATAACGTGTGTGATTTTCTTACACACCCATACTCAAGTCTTTATAAATAAAGTGCAAAGTTTATTAAGGGTTAATAACAATTTTTATCGCTTGCCCGAGTATCTCCCTACAGCATGCTATGAATAGTAGTAGTGTTGAACAAGATCATCTCTTTTAAATACACCCTATTAAGAGAGCAAGAACATGTTTGAGAATACTCGCAGATCCACGTTAAGTGCATACTAAACACGAGAAACTAGACGTCCGGAGTAATGCCGCGTCAAACTTTTAACACCTCCCACACCTTCATATAAATTGAGACCGTGAATTAACCCTATAATAAACTTTTAAAGTCCAGTTAATGGAGAGTGTTTAAACCCCACACGTGCCCCGGGGTAATTTGGGCCCCAAACCTGCCAAAGTGCTTAATACGTTTGACTAACGCCCGGCGCTCACCGCCGCCGCCGCTCGCCATTCACCGCTCACCAGCAACCAGTAACCAGTAAGTGGCCGACTGCTAAATACTACATTCTGAAGCGTTAGTTTTATGTCCCGTCAGAATTGGAACATAAAGTCTGGCCGAGTTGAGAGTTCTCCGGAATATTCGGCAACTTTCCGCAAAGCCGAGGCCGAGGCCTATCTTCTCGGGCCGTGATCCCCTAATGACGTCATTTGCCGGCGTATAATTTTTCCGTTTTCCGAAACTGATTCGTGCCACCTCGAAGGTAGATTTCTTACGTCTTGGGGTTTAGGATCTAGAGGCGCATTCTCATTACACACTTACGTATATCCAGTCGTCACCTTATTTCCAAAAAATTACAAATTGTAGGTTTGTTCACAAATTTCGAAAATTTCACAAAAAAGTAATAGCGGGACATAATCGACACATCCGTTTAAAAGCGATAAATTATTTTAATAATCTGAGTATTCGTATTCGAGCGATTATTTCAAAACATCAAACGCTTATTAATTTGTTTCGGAAACGGATATTTCAATTATTAAATGATTACGATTATATCGTCCACCATGCCTATTCGTATCATACGGAGACATCTGTGTACAATTGGAAAAATAAAATAAAATTGTAAATAACCTGTCGGAAGACCGACAATACTTTGACCTGACCTGTGTTCGCATATCAATATTTATTACAAGCGTTTTAAATTTGTCAATAGTATTTACCTACATAGGTCACGTGAAATTGTATCTTTTCAATATATTTGTGTATGCATAAAAACAAAAACTGAAGAATGCCTTTGTTTATGAACAAAAATCTTTTATTAATAAAACCACTCACCTTTTGCCAAAATTTGGTACGATTTCATCATTTAACGGTGCTTTCTTCTGTGCGTATTCGTCATGCTAGATTCTCTTTGTTCTTGATTATTCATAGCTACTCTGCTACTCCGTGCGATGTATGAAGTTCCATGTGAATCATATTACTGTGTACCCTTTCTACCGAAAAAATCTATAGCCTAATACGGAATACTCTCTCCAAAATAACTTTGCTGAAAACATTTTCCTTTAATTCAAGGCCGCGTACGTCCGGGGTGATGGGTTGATTACATATTTCAACATGTTTTTCTAGGTTAGGAACATTCCTAGAAGCTCGCCTAATACACACTTAGAGCAAACGTATTGATGATTCTGCCGGTTCCTGAAGACACCCCTGGGAGTCGTCCCACCTCCCCCTGATATCTTCACCCACCCCCATGCCCCTCACCGACATCACATCTCCCTTTCCTAACATCCCGCGAGAGAGCAGCTCTATACACGACCGCCATTACCTCTGAACAATTGTCCAATTGGGGAATTAACATTTTTATTAGGAATCATTTGGGAGCGACGCATAAATGGATCTCGCCCTATATCTTCCCACTGCGCCAGTATCGCAATATCGGATAAAGAACCGCAGACTGAGACTTACAAAACCTGATTTTATCTTGTTGACATGGGAGGAATTTTTGAAGAAAAAAAAATGATCGCCTTAGCGGATTACCTCGGGACGTCAACGGTTTAAATTCTGACTGGTTTCTTACTAAGCGTTTAGCTGGCAATCATCCCCTAGAAGCTCTTTTGCTTATCTCCAATCCGTGAACCGTTGCTTCTCAGAAGAGAAACTCTTGAATAATTTTGTTTGATTACTAATCATGATTAAAAATCGTTGAAAAGTTCTGCTTTTAAAATTGTTTTTTAGATGAGAATGTATGACAATAAATATTTAAAGTAGTTTCTTTGTTACTACTCGTTACAGTGCGTTGATGTATATTACATTAACAATAGCCTGAGTTAAATACATTTAACGGTTCTATCGTTTGTACACAATATTAATCGTATTTAACAATAAGTAATTCCGACGTTTATTTTATGAGATCAAAGATAATTATGAAAGTTATTTTGTACACGAGTTTTAATCGTTCATTCATATTCATCACCTTTCCGTCAATTCGTCTGATGTCACCGCATGTGTCAGTTTTTATTACGCTCCGGAACACATAACCAGGCTTTCCAACTTATACATCCTTCCCCCCTCCCTCCACGGGGAGGAACCTGGAAGGTGGAAAAGGAGTGAAGACGAAGAAAGAAGACGAGGAAAGAAGACAACCCCCTCCCCAAGCTCCCGTTTCCCCCTTTTGGAGAAGGGGAGAGGGTGGACCGTCAAATAATGAATCGGCCTGGGCCTTAGCGCGACTCGTGACAAGAATCGCAATGGTTCCATATCATCCCAACTTCCCCTAAAGGTTGACCTTTAGAAACTGCACACAGTTTGCGAGTCGTTCCTTATTTTTTAACAAAAATACGACATCCTACCTATTGCGGGGATAAAATCCAATAAAGTGTAATCTTTATATTAACGAAAAACATAATAACACTGCACGAGTGGGTTCTATCGAATTAAATACATACGAATTGAGTAAGTAATGAATTTACTTACGTGCTTGAATTGTTCTGAAAACTTGTTATTTATGGGTTATTCGGATTGAACGAGAATTTATTGTAGAGAAATTTACAATTTGCTGAAAACTTTGTATATATTAGCCGTAGTTTTGTAAGGTAGGGTCGGATTAAAAAATAAAAACCGTAAGATTTACAGTACTTACAACCCGTTTCTCCGAGTATCACTCATAAACACTAGTGTGAACAAAGGGGAGTATGTTGGTACTCGCTGTGAGTATCAAACTGACTGGGAGTCGAGTGTCTTATCTACAAATCTTCCGACAGCCTGAAAAAGTTTTCAGATCACGCTCCTAGTCAAGCCATTATTCAAACGACAAATAATACATATGATTTGAGATTTTCACGGTTAAAAGTATTTGTGGGTATTGTGCCATACTGCGCCCTTCATCGTCCCCCTTTAGCCAATATCTGTTCTGATGATGGACACTGTAACGATGTTCAAAACGTTGTCTCAAGAAGGAAGAATCGCAATACGGCATAATACCCCAGAAAGCAATCATGGTAATCACAAATAAGTACTTTCAAACTGTATTTAACTTAACTTTAACTAGCATAATTTAAATTCATTATTTTCATCTGCACAAGTAAACGTATTTTTCGTAATTTCTCAACCCTTAAATCGGCAACTTCAAAAAAACGTTGCTATAGCACATATAAGAAAGTAGTCCGTAAATATCGTCGGCCGACGTCTCATATCTACCTTAAAGCATCTGCCTCAAATCTTCTAGCTGGACCACAACGGGTAAGTAAGTAGAGAAAGACGTGTTTCCTGGCACAGCCTCCGCCTTGTTCTCTCTAGCCACCAGGGGTGATGAAGTACAGGGGGCATCGTTTAAGACGTCGTTAACAACCCTATACCCCAGTTCAGAGTGAATTGCAATAAGAGATTGGTGTTGGGAATGCATTGGAAAAGAATTTATTATTAAAATATTTAATCACTAACCTAACCTACCCTTTATCCGATAAAATCACTCAACATTTTGTGATCAGTGAATATTTGTAATATTCAATAATAATTTTACAAATTGCAAGCAAATTAAACGTATACATATTCCATTGGGTAAACGTGTTCTTAAAAAATTCAAAACTGCTATAACATGAATTTGCGTCTTCAGAATCTTAGAGTTACATATCGACCTAATTAGTATGTCCAGGGAAAATGATACATCACTGCTGTTTAATACTGTCAGTTACCTATCAAATTTGCTTACCAAGATACCATATTTCTCGCTTACACAGAGGCTAGATATTCTCATTGTATACATAATAAATTAATTAAACTTTCAATTTTTATTGCAATAACTTATTAAAGCTTATAAAGCTCATTGTAGAAAAATAATAAAGAAAATATTAACAAATTTCAAATTAAATATGAAAAAGAAAATAGACAGAAAACAAAGCGGTAAAAAATCGGATAGGTATATCCGTAACAATGTCTAGATTGCAAATAATTGGCTTTAGCTAAGTTGGAAGAATAAATCGAGAGGTCCTGGGTTCGAGTGCCGGATCCGACTGTTACCTTTTTGTTTTCTGTGTTTTTATTGTTGTTGTTTTGTCTTCTCAATATCGTGTTTTATTTAATATTTTTTTATTACTATATGATTAAAGAATTGAACTTTATTAAAATGTTCAATCATTAAAAAAGATAATATTAACACATCCCAAATGAAACACGAATCCGAAAAAACAACAGAAATTAAAAAGATTTCAGTCGCATCTGGGTCTCGAACCCAGGACCTTTGCCTATCCGGGGCAACCGCTTGACCAACTTAGCTAATGAGACCAGTTCAATTTTCGCCATCTACACCGATATCATACTTCAAGTTGAAGACTCGTTAATATTATCCTCCATTATAAATCATATATAATTGGGTGCTATCCGCATTGCTCAAAATCTAACATGTCAATAAGTTCAAGCGTTATTTATATTATTTTGTTTCCGTTCAACCGAAAAATGTATAAATTAGCAATATTTCTGATGTGCATAATATTTTGTTGTTTCGATCTACGCCTATGTTGAAATATGGTTTACGGCGCCCAAACATGTTGTTTTCGGTAAGCGTATTGACATGCAACTTTTTCAACTCCAATTGAAATGACTGAACTGGAAAAATTCCAAGAAACATATTGAAAGGTGGAAGAGGCAGAGAAAATGTGAGGAAACATATTTATGTATGAGCTTCGGAGGGATATGGCATGTGCTTAGAATGTAAATTTTGTTTCATTATTTAGAACCGAAATCATGACAAAATATATTTTATGTATTCGAGACACGAGAGTATTTTTTATTGCCTTCCAGGACATAATACAAACATACGTAAATCATTTCAATTTTAGAGATGTTAAAATTGCGGTATCTCCCCAAAGGACTCAGCGACATTATTTTTATAATAAGGTTATTATTTAATCTGACGATACCTACGGAGAGCGATACCGCCAAACTAAAATCCAGTGTAAGGTACTATATTTTGAGATTTGTTTGATGTTCCCTACTAAAAATTATTGAAATCGAATACGATCTTAAAAATACGAAATTTGTATGTATATATATTTATGGGTGACAGCCATTTCGCCTTAGTGATAAAAAAATGGTATAAAATATTTACGTGATTCAAATAACAGCAACAACAAAAAATTGAGAAAACTCCTTGCTCGATGATAATTGTTGTTTTTCTGTCGTAGGTATTTTCAACGATGGTTGAAGCCATTATTATTTAAATTCATGCTGCGATTTTCGTAACATAGTTTTAAAATCATACCTTTTAACTATAATGTTTTCATAGACTTACAATTAATTAGATATAAATCAATGAAAGAAATACGTGTTTTGTTAAAGAAACGAAACTGTCTTACGATAATAATGATTGTATTTGTGTAATGTTGCTTACACGACGTCTTGTATTGTATTGCCTGTATCTCGAAATCAGATGATTTAATTCCGATTTAAATAGGAATCACTGCTACAATTAATCTTCATCCCGAATCTCCGAGGAGCCGGGAGTAGGGTATCGTGTTCCGCCTACACGGCTAGGCTACCAGGCGAGCAGCGGGTGGCGGAGGTAATGGAACCCCGGCAATTCCCATTTCATTGCATTACTTACACGGCGCGGCACGTGAGACGGGAAAGTACGGGTAGTTCTCCTCACTGCTGCAAATCTCCCGTGCCACGCTGTCACCCTGATACCGATGGGACTTGCAGCGCACTGCAACGCTGATGTTTGCCGGTAATGCTGTTAAGGAAGTCTGTTGTGTCTGTTTAATGCGGAAACTTTTACAAGAAATATTAAATAAACGGGTTAAGTTCATATTTTTCCAGGACACTTGCTTTTATTCTTGATAAACTCGTGTACCCACACGTGACTACTTTAAAAAACCCGTCATAATTATTTATTATTTCTGTTTCTTAAATGTAGGTGTGTATGCAGTGTGTACCCTACCTACTTACACACATACATTTTGAAACCTGATAGTAAAACATCAAATAATCGAATAAGAACGCACTGCTGATAGCTCTGTTGTAACCTCCTCGAATTTTTCAAAAATTGAACTCATTTAGTAAAATTGTTTCGGTGTCTAGACGAGGAGTGAACATAATGTGATAAATTTATTATGACAATATGAAATATTTTTAGGTACATATTTGAAAACAGGTTTTTTTGTAACGGTATTTTAGGCAGACAATTTATCCAGATGTTATGATGGTTGTATATTATGTTTTGCACGCTGGTAGATTGCATAACGGGGAGAGGGGTAATATGTGAACTCACGGTGGCATACTGAAAAATCTACATATTTATCATCTTATCAATGATCGGACTTGTAATGCCTCACGAATTGGTTCTGGCATTTTATTTTAGGACGTATTATATTTGGGATTTGAAATTTAAGCTAACCAGGCAATTCATTTGCATTTACCGCTCACAAACTGGGCCAATTACGCATTAGGTGGTTTTTCCCGTGGTTTTCTTTTTAAAAATGCCAGAATTTTTTTACGCACTCTTCTCAAGGACATTCATCAGTTTAAATAATAAAAATAATAATGAATTTTTTGTGCCAGGATATGGGAATGTTGGTGGAATTACACATTAGAATAAAATCAAACAAAATATGTAAAATTGAAAATACAATAAGATAAAATAATACTAAAGTAACACAATAATATGTAATATAGGGCTATTGTGATACTTCAAACTCTTACGTTAAAATTTAAAAATATTCGTAAAAAGTTTCTTCTTAAATTCATAATATAGAAAACTGTTTGCAATTATGTTATGAATTAAATACAGCACCTTCAGTTGACACATTGGCCCCATAAACGCATTTATAATGACTGACCTTTTAGCGTTTTGCGTATTTATATTCTGGAGTGTGTTATTCATGTGAAACTTGATGAATTTATTTGAGTAGCGGGGCATTAATTAATGCGCTCTAAATTAATTGAATCGTTGATTGAATTCAATTTGCGAATTCCGAACAAATTGTTAACAATTTAAAAGCATTGTTTTTTTGTTAATGTCTGATTGCGAATGGTTAATTGACGATTACCGGGTGTTTTTGATTAATAACCCGATGACGGCAATTTAACTTCGCATTCATTCCTCCAATCGGTCTGTAATTTGAGCTCGTGTATTTCATGGTTTATTTCACGGTTTATCGCACGTTGACTAAACTAACCCCCGCCGCCGGCGGCGCTGGCTGAAACATAGCAGCATGACAGAATCGTTTTTCGCTTACCACATTTGGCATTTGACTCGGGAAGGAGCTCAGGGCGCAGCACAATGCGGCAGATAAATTAAGCGAATATATTTAAATGTTTGCTCATAACACCGACAAACTTTGCGAACAAACTTATAATATTTTGAACAGAAAACTGCCATACTCAGACAATGAAACCTGTATTACCTCTTTTTTATAAAAGTTATTGCCATTATTGATAAGGCAAAACATAGCATTTTTATTAAATAATTAAAAATGTACTTTGTTTACACCACTTTTATAAAAATAAATAAATATCTCTACATGTTTCTACAGCAATTCCGTCATCCTCAGGAATATATGAATGCTAAAAAATAAGTATAGACAAATGTTAAAAATTAGAACAGTAATTTAAGAATATACAAATTATAAGCATAAACGAAAATTAATTTAAATAGGTAAGTAATTAACCAAAAATGCTAATAAAAAAAAATCTAAAATAAAAAATAAAAATGAAATTATAAAAATTAGACGTAAAATAAACAGATCTCATTAGCTCGGTGGTAAGAGCATTGTCCCGATAACACGAAGGTCTTGGGTTCGATTCCCAAATGCGACTGACACCGTTTTTTTATAACTCTTTCTGTTTCCTGTTTCATTTCTGATTTGTTAATATTATCTTCTTCAATGCATAGATATATATAAGAATTCAGATAGTTATTGTTAACATAAGACATTTATCTAAATGTTATAATACATTTTATCAGTGGTGGTTCTCTAACGTGTGTTTGTGCAGTGAACTCCTATGAAACTCCTATTAAACATGTAATTTCACCACACTTCAAATAGCGCTTTATTCAAATTCGGCGAGAGCGAGCCCAACATGAATTCCATGTGTGCGTTATGAATTCAGCGTATATTGGGCTTTCTGTCCTAAGAAATAGTTCATGCATTGTCATTTTCGTGGCGCTTCGGCGGGAAACCGTGCCGAGCGTTCAATCCTTCAACTTCAAGGCGACAGTGTGCGCAGTTATATGAAAATTTGTTAATAATAATAGTAAAATTAATAAAAACAATTTTTTGTCAATAAGTTGTTTAACAAATTTTATTTTACCATATTACATAATTTAAGCAATTTACAAAGAGGCCCGGAGCGCAGCTGATTTTCAGCGTTGCCCATAGAAATTAGATGAAGTTAATGTTACATACTTATATAAAATCTCTTAAGAACAAATTTGTACAGATTATCGTGTTTTAAGTAGTTATTAAATTAAGTTCATCACTAAAGATGATACTTTTTTTATTAAAAAAAAAAAAAAAAACAAACAGAAACCGTTTCTTATGTTAATTCTCGCATTAAAAGCGATGTTTTGTAACCTACGATATTATATTACTCAATAACCATGGACGTTTTAAGAAACTGCTATGTAGCTAATTGCTGGTGCAGTGATTTGATAAAATTCCTTTAGATCTATGGAAAAATATGATGCATAATATGGAGAAGAGCAACGTATTATTTTTTTCTCTTTTTAAATCTCAGATTGAACTCCTAATGAGTCAGAATCAGAATCATCACCGCATTTTTTGATGGATAGTTGAAAAATGTATGATGTAATGAAACTATCACCATACTCCTTTTTATTTTTGAGATTTTAAAAGAGAATGCTCGTTTGTATAGAGCAAAATCAGGGAAACTAGATCGCTATTCAGTTGGGTGATGTTATATGGTGGGACAAGGAAGGGGCTATATGATAAAAGTGGTCAAAGCGGTCTTGAAGAAATTTGGATTAAATTGATAAACTTTGAATGGATGTTCACTTTTAAAATGTGTGTTTCACTATAATTCTAAGAATTTCTCGCAGCTGTTTGTTTATTTATCACAAATTCAATAACACGGTTATTCCGTCAAATATTGCAGAGTTTTTTGAATTTTGTGTTATTTTCCAAGTTGACACACGTGTGGAATATTCTTACGACAAATTTCTTATTGTACTGGCATGCACTAATAATTATTAGACAAATTTGTCGACATAGTTGGTATAAATATACCAGTAATTCAATAAAACATTCGGGGAAAGTGCATTTCATTCCTTCCACCTCGACTGGGCCCCTGGAACCCGAAGCTCCCGGAGGAAAAACGACCATGGCGCATATCGCGACGGCTTTTCGTATGTGATTTATTTCAATGGAAAATTTTAACCGAACTTCACTTGCGCTAAGTATCTTTTGCTTTATTGAGAAAAGTGTCGGAATAAATCACTCCCTCCGATATGAGTTTTTAATGACGGAGCAGTAATCTATAGTGTAACGTTTTGCACTTCAACCTCTATACTAGAAACTTTAAGGGTACTTTAGTGGCAGATAGTAATTTTGTTTTATTTTTTTTTTATTAAAATTTAAATCCTGTAAAATATTTTTTATAGTTTTTCAGCAGGTATATATATATATATAACAATTTTATATTCATATTTTTTTTCTTTCACATGGCAGATTAATAGGGATAGATTTATATATGAATTTAGTATTCTGTACATTCCTGACGAGAAAAGCTTCGCTTTCGAAAAATGTTTATATGTATATATTAATAAAGTGGTGATTACAAAGTAATTTTTAATTCATTTTTTAATAATGATGCCACAAAGTGAATACCAATATTTGGAAGAAATTATGTAAATTTTGTATTTCATTTTATCTTGTGAGATGGTCCCCCCCCCCCCCCACTGTCCTTTAAAGATGTGATGGCCCGTCCTTCCTTCGTTTATGATTTAATTTAGCAATAGACTTCCGTTCGCGCCACCGATTTAAGATGACTTCTCCACTGCTGCCTTAAATTTTCCTAACTAATGTGATTGGAAAACTCTTTGTAGTTTTCCTTTCAATTTGAGGTTTTTCTCCTCCTTGGCCAGCGTGTAACGTCTAGCCCTATGCTAACATTCGAGTGTTTCCGATTTTCATGATTTTTGCGGAAAGTTACGCACTAGAATGTGGTCAATTTGCCAAGCTTTTCGCGAGTCTACGTTGTGTTGTTTTTTGTTTCAGACTATTGGAAAAACAAGGCCTTATTTATGGTAACCCCTATCCTTTGTAGCGTAGGCAGACTCTCGCATACCATTGACAGAATTCATATTCCTAACATTACTCCTATCTTAGACTTTAATGTTCTGGACTCTCTATTATTATCCTACTATGCAATCTACGTTAATTTCCTATAGGAAGACTAGCATTTTCCTAACTTCACCCCTAAATTTTCTATTTTTCTTCTATCGTGAGTTTTAATGGGAAAACTTAGCTTCTAGGCTATACTAATTGCATTATTCCTGATCTATATAATACGACGTAGTTTCAATTTTAAATTTGGTATACATAAGTGTAATGATCACAGTATTATCGCCTTTCCTCATCGTACTAAGTGTTATTCTACATGGGTTAGTTTCAATAAATTTCATGGTTAAAAGGTACAGTTTTACTTGTTTTGGCGCCATCTCCATCCTCTACTAAATTTGGGAAAATTACTTGATTAGGTTTTAGTTTTCACAGCTTTTGTTATGACGAGTGATCGAATACGGCTTGTTTCGCTGCAATGAATTCGGCTCCAGACCTACCCCTAAAGTACTCAGATGACCACGTTTCCGGTCAGTAACTCTCTCCACACAGACGTACAGCCTGACCAAACGGTAACCTCTTCTTTTAGTTCGCGCTATTGGTCATCCCCTGTACCGCGACGGAAAGAGCACCTTCCTTATCCATGGGTCCGAGACCCTCCGAATTCCCATCCTCCCGACAGTTACATTTAAAGGTGATCAAACCGGTTCCGTCCCCTCGTCAAACAGCATTAGATACTTGCGATTTTTTTGCAAAGTCCGGGTTGAAAGGCCGTCCCCCGCATCAAGAGTTCAGAGGTAACCACGCTTAAATCAGCAATTATCTCTGCCCAATCGATAGGTACAAATTATAAATATATGTAAACAATACGAGTTTTTATAATCCACAATACTCCAGTTTTCCCAGAAAATTGTGGATCTGACATCTCCAACACAGGTCGTGAATCTGTGCCAGATATTCAGATATACTACATATGAACATACATGAAAGTGATAATACAATATATATAATAGATTACTTTTTGGTTTGGTTGACAGGTTGGTTTAATGAGACCCTGCTATCTCATGTAGTTTGAATTTAACTGTAGATTGATTTTTTTGTTTGGAGAAAAGGTAGGACTCCAAAAGCCCAAAATTTGCAAGGCCTGAACCTTGAAAACCTAAGTCGAAGATAAAATTAATTTTTTAACATAACTTGGGAACGTATTGTCGACGAATGATTATGCTTATTTTGACAATTCTAATAATGTGGGTTTTTGTTTGTTCTGTTGAATTCATCAATATGTTCGAACGGGTGTGGAGCGCCTTTGAATTGAATCTTTCCATGAAAATGGCGCTATAAAAATATGTATGTACGCAAACTACAAATACGTGATTTCTAAAAGATGATAGTTCATCGCAAAAGATGATAGTTCATCGCAAAAGATGATAGTTCATCGCAAAAGATGATAGTTATTTTTCAATTAAATGTCGACGTTTGTTAAGGTACTTATTCTTCGTAAGATGTACTGAAATTCGAATATATATATACATACTTATACGTATCTACATACTTCGATAAAAGAAGGTGTGGTTTGGAATGTTGACCTAGTTTAATAACAGTCGAGGAAGTGTGTCATTGAGATATGCGACAGTTATTAAGTGTCAGAGACCCCCGTCAGGAAGCATAACAATTAGATACTTGGTTTATTTTAGAATGATAACGATCTTTGAATTAATAAAAATCGTTTGGGATGTTGATAATATTAGTAACGTTAGTTTTGAATTTATGTGTTAGGGAAAATATATATATTAATAAAGTAAATTGTTTTTATAGGAGATATACATAAATATAATAAATGGTTTTATATATATATATATATATTAAACATTGTATTTATCTAAACATAAAATAAATAACGGCCATATAGATTTGAAAGATACATTATACATTTCATATATATATATATATATATATATATATATATCCATACACAAACATACATACTCTTAGTAAAGGCCAAGTTTTTAGCCGAAGTCATTTCACTACACAGTGAAATACCTATAAAAGATGTTCTGAAGTTGTTGACTATGAATTAACTCGATAAAGACAATTATACAGGTAGGTATCTACCGGAAATTATTATAAATACCTAAATGTATTTATGTAAAAATAGGTATTTTTGAATATTTAAAAGTCAAGTACTGGTAATGAGTGAGACAATTGAATTATCTTTAGTACTCGTTTAATTATAATTCAATGCGAAAGGAAAGGCTTATCGTAAAACATCTTATGAAGGTAGATGTACCCGCTGGGTATCATAAAATGTACTTGAACACAAATATTTGATTAGAACGGCTTTGATCAAGTATACAAAACATTTACTCATAATAAATAACGGTCGTATAGTATTGACCTATATATTAAACATTAAATATAATCATATATATATATATATACATATATACATACATATAATATGTGCGCTTATACATCATTAGAAATATAATTCATGTCTCCGTCCTCTCCTTCCCGGGAACCTGAAAACTTGAATATTAAATTAAATGACTCACCTGAACTCCGACAAATTTCATAACTCTTCCAAACGGGATATACACGCCATTACGAATTTTCGGAAAATATTGAACTTCCCTGCCTGGTATGTTCAATCTAATTTAGAAACATCTACTTAATAACAATCTAGCGTTACCTAATTTCAATTCGTGATCTACCGATTTGTACAATTTTTCAAACTTATTGATCTCTCAATCCGGATATTATTAAATAATATTTAATGATGTTATTAAATCCGTAAACCGAACGCTTGGTAATATTTTAGAGCTTTATTATTTTTCTTTGACGAAATTAATCCCACGCTAGGTATTAAAATGAATTATATGAAACTAAGACTCAGCTGTTTTTAAACTTTCACTAAATTATTTTAAACGCAATTATATTTAATTCCTGTCACAACTCGCAATAAATTCAGTTCAACACAAAATATGAATTAAATCACATTTCATTTAAACAATTTTAATTAATTCACAGAAGCAATTTTAAAAAATCTTTAAACAAATAACTTTATTAATTTTAAAAATTTTCAATATTTATTAAATTATTATTATTATCACATTGCGCTAACAGTTTTGAGAAAATTAAATCAAATATATTGTTATCAACTTTAATTGCAACTTTTAGAATCTTCAACGTAATTTAAGTATTATTAATTTTTAGGAAATTTCACTATTTATGAAACTATCATTGAATTAGATCAACAAGAGAATTTATTTTAACACTTTATTTAATTGTAGGATGTCAAATCTAATGAAACTTTCGAAGTCCAGAAAAACACTTCTTAATCACTCCGCACGCAATTGACGACGTATCAACTCGAGACGAACTGTCTTTAAGAAAATTTTAATATTAATTTGAACACAAACATTTTATTCACTGGGTCACCCTTTTTATATCACTTCACTTAAGTATAATGAATTTTAGAAAACTTCGATTCAAACACTTTATTTATAAACACTTTCGCTTATTATAATTTCACTTAAAACCACCAATTTTAATTAATTCACAGAAGTAATTTTTAGTATCAACTTAAGTATAATGAATTTTAGAAAACTTCAATATTTATCAAACTATAATTGAATTAAATCAAACTATTGTTGAATCAATCCAACAACTATTCAAAAGAATTTATTTAAAACTTTATTTAATTGTAAGAATCAAATCAAATGAAATTTTCTAAGTCCAAAATCCAAATAATTACTTAAAATCGGTCAGCACGTAATTAAATATTTCCTCGCCCGACGTATTCCGCGACTAACTTCCTTATTCTGCCGTTACATTCCCTTATATATCCAGCTTAAAATCAAAAGGTTTTAACTCCATTCCATACCTACATTACATTATGTTCTTTACCAACTCGTAAACCTATATGTAAGTAATACTAATTTCGAATGTAATTCTTCAATGTAAATATTTAGATAACACCTGGCCCGCCTCTGCAACTATCACTTTTTCCCACTCTGGCCAGGATCGAATTTAGTTCATTCCTCTAGATCGCCCTGCTGTTCCTTATTATAGAATTGGAAACTTCGATTCATGTTTTTTTTTCTGAAAATATTATCTATCGCTTATTCTTTGGTCGCCTATGAACTCGGGTATCTCGTAATCATAGCCACTATGTCCTTATTGAATTTTATTTAAGAAGCGCCTTCTTCACATCGTTCAATTTTAGAAATTCCCTTAGTCCCTGGTTGTCTTTATACGCGATATCTTTTTATTTATGAATTTTCCGATGGTAACATGGTTTTTCTCTGATCTAACATGTGAATATTCGATTAACGCATATTTTCGTGCAATTCTCAATTGATCCTAATATTGGTGTAAACACTTTATAATTTCTTCCCCACCTCACCTGCCTGAGTTAATAAATATACCTTTCCAGAATGATTTTTCAATGTGTTGCACTGCTTCTTCCTGGTCTAGCTGTATTACACCTTTTGCATGTACCTATCGTCTTCTTATACTTTCATCCGGGTCGATTGATATCATCCTTAATTGATTTTTCACTACCTTTAATAATTTTATGTATTAATTTATTGATGTTTTTACCTGCGATTTACCCACCCCAACCCTGGTGGATATGAGTTCGTCAACTTCTTCCCTGGCCACTCCCCCTTCTTCTATTTCACTCTAACTAAATATCACATTAGCTTATTGTTTATTATGGGTAATAACCATTACTTTTACAAAAAACCGATATAAATCAATGTTCATCGAAAACACATTAATTTTTATTACTTTTCTTTAACTAAACATCCCTATGCTCCCTGTATATTTTTAATTGTTTGTTTATCTCTTTATTGCCCGAGTTTCATGTTCATCTGATCGCTTAGATAAACAATTCTTGTCGCCCTGTTTACATTAGTCATTGACAACCTCAAAATTTTACCTAAATGTATCGAACTATATTAAAAGTAGTAGTCCATATATCTCAAGATCTCTATTGCATTCCTTCAGTTTAAATTTTTTAATTGATCGATACGTTTCTCATCTACATTTTCATAATATCTGATGTCCCGAATCTACTCAATTAATACCTTTTATCACCTAAAATCAGTCTAGTTTCACTCCCTTGTAATTATCTACGTTCCTGAAATTAGAAAATTGTATTCCTATTTCGCATTAGTCCCGCCTAAATCGCCTCTTAAGTTTGCCGAAGTTTCCATACTGTATAATTCTTGTTTCTTCCCTTTTTCATCTGTTGAAGCTATTGTTCTATGAATTATTTTCTCTAATTCGTTGTTTTTCCGCTTAGCCTTACATGACACGTCTCTCTGTCTAAATTCTAATGCAAACACACCTTTCCCCGTGCAAGATAAATCATCACTTTGTAGTTTTTTTATTTGTAATTAACATTTTGCGTATTATTTTTACTTCCTACTTCAATTTTCAATGGTTATCCATCTCTGCATTACCCATTGTTTTCTTTAAAGTTCACGACCTCTTCTCGTCCTATTCGCCCTCTGGTGGAATATTTACATTATAGGCCGTCGATCTGAACCCTTTCGATTCACATAAATAATTAATATTTCCTTTGTCCTGTCACCACTAATTGTTGTTTATGTAAGACGCCCGTTTGATTGGTAACGTTTTCGTTGATCTGACCCAATCCTGTGATGTTTACTTATAAGAGGGAACGCCTTCTTCCCACTGCCATCTCGTGGTTTTATGTTGCAACGAGTTTTATGAATCAAAAATATTGGATTATAATTCACTGTAATCAAACTCTCCACAAGTCGATAGATGTCGCTCCCTTAAGCTTTTCTAGCATGAAAGTTATGCATATAAAAAAAAATATTTTCCAGGGTTCCTTTAAAAGAAAATGATGATGGTTAGACCATTACACTTGTTTTCTTTTACAATCTTATTAGACAGTTATTATTTTTAAGTAAAAACTCGCTTAATTCGTATAAATATAAAGAATATGTATATATCTATGTATATGAGTAAATATATGTAAACAAATATAAAAATGAAAATTTATTAATTCCATCAAAAAAGTTTTTTTTCTGACACTAACTAATACCAAGTATACCCACGCACTTGCCTTGCCTACGTGGAATTTTTTTTGCTATATATACAATACATATAAATTTATGTAACATACATGTATTAAAATATATATATATACATAATTAAATATAAAAAAAAAAACATATCAAAAAATGTATTAATAAATAATAAATAAAATAGAAAACAGAAAATAGATAACAGAGCAAGTATGAGGACACGTTATAATCTATACGTATACATTTAAGTAGGTACAGGAGTATTACAACGAATCGTACATTTATGCATTTTTTAAAAGTCACAGGTAAACAAAGAAGTTAGTTGTAGATTTAAGATACATAATTCTGTAAATTTACAACACGAGACAAGTATTACATCCATTTCATACATATGTCTAATATCCACGAATTATTTTTGTTTGATATCGCTATTTTATTGAATATTTGGTGTAGTTACAATACGAAAATTAAAGGGTTCTTTTGTCGTATTTATTGGTGCATTAGGAACCACCAATCCTTAATTATGAATTAATCTGATATTATAATTATGTTAACTTTTTCCTTAAGTAAAATAATATAATTCAATTCAATTCAATATTTCATTATTTTAAAAAGATTACAAAGTTTTCATTTTAAAGCGCTTTTAAAGATAACAGTATTCAAATTATAAATCAGGATTAAAAATTCACATAGTAAATACATAAATATAAATACGTATACATAAACAAGAAAGAAAAATAAGTGATTGTTGATTTACAATATTATGTCATAATATTTCCCTGACAGGCAATACTCAGATTACTGCATTTACTATTTTATATTACTGTATAGGTATAAATGGTAGGTACAATTAGATTTTTGTACTTGACAATTTACAATTAATAAAAATGTTGTTGACAGTATTATTTGACCGCTATAACTCACGAGTGTGGTAAAAAATGCCCCTTTAGGTGGCCGACAAGTAATACAGAGAGCGTGGAAAAAAGAAAACCTTTATCACTCCTGTCTGACCTTTGAATGTTTCGTCTAGTCTATTCAAGTTCAAATTTAAATGAGGGAATTTTACATTGCGTTAAAATATTGTTTCAAAAAGGGCATATGCTTTGAAACGTTGCGAAATGCGTACCTTGTAAATATATACGTATTTATAAAGCCATTTCTTTTGGAATGCTATTGCTTATTCTTGTCCAAAATCTACCGCCAGTGTAAATGCCGTGACTTGGGGGTACCACAAGGCAGAACAAATGTTCTGGCGCAGCATGTCATGACAAGAGGAATGAAGATTAAAATGTCTATACAAATTGATACCGAATGTCTTTATTTCAGACCGGACCGATTGTGCTGTGCTATGGGCATCTCCAGACTGGTATATTTTAAACTTTTACTTGTTTGGGGATAAAAACCGTAAGTCTAGTAATTTTTAACATTTGGTAAATTAATTTTTTTCTATTATTAGGAGCCTGGAAATGACTTCGAAGGGATGAAAATGCATTTTAATATACCTTTATATGGTTTAAGTCATTACAATAAACAAAAAAGTTCTGCTTACCTATACTATAATTCTAAAATTTTTATTAAATGTTGTACTTTCTCGCTGTTACAATAATTATAATAATTAATATTCTAGTAGTCATATTTACTTAAATTTTTCATATTACCCACACACAGGCAGCGCCTATGTGGGTTCCCATTTCTTAAAATTAAAATTTAAAATATCATGCATGTAAAAAAATTCTACATAATTTATGTTCTATTTTATCTTAATAACTATGGGAAAAATTAAATCCAATTTTGCAGATTCTTGGCTAATTAACAATAATCGTTTTACAGTGCCAACTGAAAAAAAAAAATGGTGACTTTGTTTAAAACCATTTAAATTATTTTAATTTTGCAAGAGCTGGAGGTATTGTCATTTAAGAGTATTTGGTATCATAAGTCAACCCCACTGCTCCCTCGTTCTTAAACCCTTAAGACATTACCACCTCCACATCACATACACGTGTCCTTCACCTCAGGGTGAGATCAGGTACGGGATTACTCAAGTCTCTACCCCTCCATGATGCTTGTAGTACAAGCCTGAGCCACCGCCCAGCATCCAGAAGCCTGTGGCCGCTTTATGCTACCCTGACAATTGAGAACGGGTCAGGAATCAGGGTTTTATGCAGTCGATCTCATATTATACCATTGTTTTGGTTTCCTCTTTGGAACAGTTCGGAACTTTTAGTAAATTCCAATTATAAAATATGTAATGAAATTAATAAAAAAGTGTTTTATTGACGCAACTGTTTTCCATGTAAAAATATCAACATATTTCGAAAGCGAGATATTGACCACACGTGTCATTACTTTTAGTATACTGTGTATCCTGATGAGGAAAGCTTCGCTTTCGAAAAGTGTTGAATTTTTTTAGATATTCAACATTTGTGTTAACAAAATACTTTTTTATTAATTTCATGAACAATGACGCCAAAAAATTATTACATATCTCTTGAAAAAACTATAAAAAAGCGTATTATTTGCAAATAAATAGTTCATATTTTTATTGCCACGAGAGATTTCGTAAAATATGATTCCTTTTAATGTGTTCAACATAACTATATTATGTTTAAAAAATGATAAACAAATTAATGTTTTAACAAAAAAACAAAATATTTCGTGTGAACTGACTACCAAGTCAAGTCAATTAGCGTGGCTAAAGACTTTTTGGAAAGTTTTGTCCCCAAATGATGGTTCATTCAACAAGGAAATTTCGAAAATACGATTCAACAGAATATATTGTATTAAGTATACCATTTAGATTCCTACTGCGAGCTTGCTCTGAAATAAAGTTGTCAGCATTATTAGTTTTAATTATCAATGATGGTTTAGCCATCTTCCATAAACTTGGATCATTAAGAAAGCATTGTCCACTTACATGGTACTTATATGGTATCAAACGATGTGTGCAAAATTATATATTTAGAACCATTTTTTACTTCGGGTGATAAATATTTTTGTACTTTGCTTCAGGCATCAGAAATAAACGTGGCAATTTACGCAACGACTATTTCTAAAATATGGTCAACTCGAGTCTCCCTATGTACCGTTGATAAATGAAATACACTTTTGAGAGACGACTCCAAACTGCTTGGAATGTTTCTATTCTTTCTTCTGGGCACGGACAATAATGTTTCCACCTTCCACTTATTTGAATGAATAAGAGTCCTATGGAAAGGGAAGCGAACAGGCAGCATATCGATTGACTGGAAGAAAGTAAAGCTATGTTCCCTCGCCCCTACACGAGTAGGACTATGTATGGTAAACCCCTCGCGGAGGCATAAGCGATCGGAAGAGAAATAGGAGAAAAAATCCCCCTAGAATACAATTTAAAGTCGAATGCTATGTGTATCTTATTTATCACGCAGCTGAGACAGAGGTTGATAAACTATCGTGAGAGATGTCTCTATCAGAATTTATCGTCATTTATTTATGTAATAGAAACAGTTCGCAATATTTAACTTGCGTTTAAAATGAACAGGACACTATTATATAATTACTCGCAGGTCTACAATCTTGGCAAAGTATTCTGAGGTGCCGCTACTTTAGTATCGTGGGTAGAATTTAATCAATGGGTTGAAAAAAGAGTTCGTTATTGAGTTCTTTTATGATGACCAGTAATATGTCACTCTGTCAGATATAGATGTCACTCTGTTACCCCGTGTTACTACATTGGCATTAATTCGTTACCATGAAATTATAAATAAGTACCTAGGTATTAAAACAGAAATGACCAGTAACGAATGATTATAAAAATATCATTCGAACCAACGGGTATCATTTTCATTTTGTTTTTATTTTTTATTTTTTATTTTTTATTTTTTATTTTTTATTTTTTATTTTTTATTTTTTATTTTTTATTTTTTATTTTTTATTTTTTATTTTTTATTTTTTATTTTTTATTTTTTATTTTTTATTTTTTATTTTTTATTTTTTATTTATGTACCTCGCAATTCCCAAAATCAACATAGTTTAATGTAAAATGTTTGTTATGATGTTTTTCTTTTATCTCGATAAATGTTAAGAAGTGTTCATGTCTTCTAATAATAATAACTGTTTTTTTTTCTCAGTTCGTGCAAAGTTGTTCAATATTACAGATCAAATATCGTTCTCCGCGTATATTAAAAATGATTATCAAAGCTATTTAGTTAGCGCGTCCAATTCCAAAAGGACATTGATCTTTCTGCCTGAATAATTTGACTAATCACTTTCATCGGGGAACAAATAATAATGAGTCTCGTCGCGCAGCTTTCCGCAGTCTCCGCGTTTATCTTCGTTTAAATTCTACAGATCCCGCCAACTAAATTGGAATCGGTAACGTAAAATAATGTTACCGGATTAAATCCAGTATTATGCGTGTAGTGTTTACCGAGAGCTTACTACACTGGGAACAAAAGCTTTTAACAAATTAACAGCTCGGAGCATCCATAGCCGACTCGCAATCCTTAAATCGCTTTGTATCAATTTGCGTTTAGCAGCTAAATTACTTGTTTAAAGCCGGGGGTGTTATGTACCCTCGTGGAGGGTAAGTACGCTGAACGGGAGAGGGGCGGGACGGACTACAGCCTTCCAGCCTTCCTGCTTTCCATCCTTCTCGGTATTGCAATACCTGATTTGTATTTTGATTGAATTTTAGAATGAATCAGAGATCAATCGAATCAATTTAAGTGTATTTATTTATATCCCTGGTTTACCGCAAAATGTAGATGGAACATTCCTCACAAAGATTGAATTAAATAGGTTCGTATTAGAAGGTTTATTTTATTATTGAAGTAATGAATAATATAATTTCATTAAAGTGTTACTCATCATGTCTAACTTAAACCGAAGTAACTAAACTGAGAATAACTAAATAAAAACATTTTATTGGGGAATGTGGGTGTTTATTGTTTATTGTTTATTCCAAGGATGACCCCAAAAAACAAAAGAATTATGTCTCCATCTGTCTAGTATTGGGTTCTAAAGTAATAAAATGATATTATGGAAGAAATTCGCAAACGTATGGGCTGTTCGAGAATAGCTTTTACTGCTCCCCGGAGTTCATCGTCTTTACGTCTTTCGTCGGTGGTATAATTTTTTTCTTGCACACCTTAATAAAATATTTAAGCGGGTCACCATTGTCGGGAAGCAATTTAAAAACATGAAATTATATTGACAGTGTGTTTTGTTGGTACGCGTACTTTCCTACATAGATAATGTTTGTATAACTAAATAACCACCGCGTGTTTTACAGACGGGGGTAGGCAGCACTGATTGGCACACAACTCAATGCTTTATTAACATCCATATTCGGTCATGGACTCTTGGCGCCAGGTATTTGTTTCACCTGATTGCAACATGTCTTCCTGGAACATTCCCTACATCGTTTTCCATATACATACATATATTATTTTAACAAACTTTTCATCATCCACTTGCCCGATATTTCCGAACAATATAAATGTTCCTTTCATAGTTTTGTTCGTTGCGCTTAATTATAGTTCGTGTTTTAATAAAATCTTGTGATTCGTAACACGGTCATAATAAATGCTACGTGTATAAAGTAACGAAATTGTAGAAATAAATAACTAAAATCACAATTTCACCCTATTCAGTGTTTATAGTGAAAGCACTGCAAAAATCAAACCAGTTGGTATTGACCGGTTATTGAAAGAAAAATACTATTTTGGAGAGAAATCGAACGGGGAACAAATGGATAAAGGTTTATGATTCTTTGAAAATTTGTGTATTTTAAGCAATATTTATTAAAGATTTTTCTTCTCGTCGTCTCGGCGTTTTTACAAGTAATGTTCGGCACACATAACAATATAGTTCGCAGTACAGTACAGTATAGTAAGTACACCATTACACGCCCCCTCGGCCCCGGAGTTCTCGGGTGGCGTGGGGCCCCGGAGCCGCTGTGCCCTTCATTTGTGCCGCTTTCCCCGAAACACATTTGGCACTGTGCCCCGCGCGGCGCCGTGGCAGGGGGCCCGCTGTTGGCCCCCGGAAGGGGCTCATCACCGATGTTACCAGAAAACATCGATAAACAACGATGTTAAAAAAAAACTCTTCTATTAACGTGTTTAAAAAAAACTGAGCGGTAATAAGGGCAATCCACAACGTAAAACATTTGCGTTATAAAAGATTTAAGTTGTTAATCTGAAATAGATCACTGCCACCCTAACATAAAATAATTTTCTATCGATTTCTACGTTCTAATTTATATTCCCTAAATACCTTGTTTGAACACGTTTATATTTTCCTAATTTAGTCAGATAAGATGTTCATCATAAGGAATTATATACTATTAAATTTTAAATTAGAACATCGATAGAAACATTAGGGTGGTAGATTAATACGTAAATTTTTTTTACGATGTATTATTTTTATTTTATTTAGAAGTTTTCTTTACAAATATTACACGATTAAAACACTGTAGCAAGTTAAAGTAAGTTTTGTGTTGGATGAGGGAATTTCGTTTAAATAATTAAATCAACAATAAAATATTATTTGCTTTATGGTACATCAGAAAAATACGAATCAGTCGTGTAAAACTAGATAACTAATTTTACATATATATATACATATATAAATAAATGTAAGTTTGTTTGTTTCTTTGTCCTCGATGTTCTCGAAAATCACTGAACCGGTTTTGCTGAAAATAGCACAGTTTGTCTTTATTAGTGCCGTTTAGAAACGTTTTGAATGAAATCCAATGTGTAAAACTGTTGCTATAACGTTTTAAAATTAGTATGAAAAACATGGAACCCGCCATGTTTTATTTAGGTTATCCCATAGATATAACACTCTATTGTGAGTTTAACTTAAGAAAAACCTGCTACAGTTCCAAATTTGGTTCCTACTGCGCATACGCACCCCCTCGCATGCGTCCCATCTCCCGCGCACGGCTGCAACGGCCATGTAACTCCGCCCATCCACGCGTTTCTGAGATATTAACCCGTTCGTACCGTGGATGTTCAGTCAAATTATCATAATATTATCAATTTCGGATTAATTCCCTAGCTGTTTTAATGAACCTGATGCCACATAAAATGCAATATGTATATTTTAATATTATAACCATAATTATTTAAATGTATAAAATGAGTTAAATTTGTGTTTGTAAGTAGATAATACAGAATTAAAAAAATATCCTGGGTTTGAATGTGTTAACGTTGATACCAAGTCGCGGAGAAAGTAGTGGGGGAAAGGGGCAGGACATGCGCGCTCACAGGTCGTTCTAATGATGGACAGGGTTTAGTTAGCCACAGATTGCATATTCAAAAGAAGAATTTTTTTCTGGGTAGAGTATTTACAAAATGTAAAACACAAGTAGGTACCTACATAAGAACTATATTATTTAGACATGTTTTGAAAAAATAAACGTTTGTAATGAAATAAAATTTTCAAATAGTTTCTTTGTTTAGAGATAGTTACTTTCGCTGTCAAATCAATTATGGCACCCTAATAACTAGCAAGAATTCACAACATCATAACTTTATATAAACCCGAGCAAGGCCGGGTACACATCAGCTAGTCAGTTATAAATAGTAATATAAATAATACTTAAAGAAAAGAAAACACGTTTGTGGAAAAAGACGAAAATTCTAAATATAATAAAATACTTCAATTTAATCTGGAATTAGTGTATACTTTCTATGATTTTGAGATTGGTCTTGTTTTTATTTAAATCTTCGAATAAATCATACATTGCGCGATACTTTCAAATGAATTTCGCAATTACTGAGGATGGCCGCTAACTTTTAGTGCGCCGAAATTACCGATCGGAAACGCAAAGCTTGTATCCGTTAAATGCCAGCATATCGGATTAAAACCTCATAGATAACAAGACCTGCATAAAATCGACTTCTTAATTTGTTATGAGATTTTATAAAATTTTCATTTATTAAAAAAAATTGAATATATTTTTTGTTTTATTAAAACATTTTAAAACGTTTTAGTTAATTCAATTTTTTTGAGGTTTTCGTACAAGTTAAAAGGCCGATTTGAATCAATGTCCCGGCCTTGTGATCTAGATGGTTTTGATCCGATCGGCAATATAAAAAAAAATCGTTTCTTTGAAAACAAGTTGCTAGCTATTCCGGAAAAATTGCCTATGATAGATATATTCAATTTTTTATAAACATATAAACACATAACCCGGTAAGATGGTATAATATACGAAAATATCGTTTTGCAAAAAAAAGAAGTGATTACGAAAATAGACTTGGCACACTACTGAAGTATTACATCGCGGGAGCTCAGCATCCCAAAGGCTAATAGTTTTGAAAAGTATTGGCTGAAATGTCGAGTTTTTACAATTTCCTGCAATCAGCAGTCGTTGAAAATGTTAACCGTTCAAATCGAAGTACTGATTTAAAAACATTTGAACAGCGATAACACTATAATCATCATCAACACTTTCGGATCTACAGTATAAACATGAAGAGTGTTGGTGGCCTCCACGAACAAACGACTGCATTTCTGCCGGCTACATCGTATTACGTTCCACCTAAAATTCCAGAATGAATTTTGGTAGACATTTTTTTAACTACCCCCATAGAAAGTACAACTTAAAATGTGACTATTTTTGCTGATTGTTTGGCGGCATGACGAGAGTTCTAATGCTAACATCGATAACGATATTTACGCTTCACTACCTATGAACCATTCCGAGACTTCGATGTTTTTCTTTTGATTTAACAGCGATGTGTTAGAGATTTTGGCATCCCTGCGCCACGCGCCGGATCCGGCTCGGCGCCGCGGCGTCTGGCGCGCCGCCGCCCCATAAAGCGCGTCGGCGGGATATTTTAAGCCAACGCAAAGTATTATTTCCACTACTTTTTAGCAAGGCAGTTACGATATTTTTAATTTCTAACTAAAATTGATGATTTGTAGTATTTTCTGTTTTATATAAATGATCGTAACATCGGCTTAGTAGCACTATAAAATGGCTGATTAATTGCAAAACTTTTAAATTATAGTTAATTTTACTATAATAAAGCATAAAATATTAAATTTTCCTTTTGCAAATGCTGCTAATATTTATAAGTTATTGCGTTGACTTTTGAACTTATATATGTATAGAGTAATTATCAAGGAAATGTACTAAACTCATATAAATTCCATACAAGAAAACCAGTGCCAGGGGACATACTATAACGCATGAGGCGAAAGGTAACGGATAAAGGTCTATTCGCATCTACCAGCACCGCACAGTGCAGTACAGCGCAGACACGACAACATTAGTTGCCGGCATTATCTATGAAAACATTCATATGATATTACGGTGTACGTTATCATGACGTATCCGAGCATGACCGGGCCACCACCAGCTGAGATTGTCGGCTATGATGAATACATACATTTAGGACCACCAGTTAGTATGAATACATACCTTTAGGACCGCCATCTTCGTCAGTTGGCGTCATTAAACGCAAAAATTGCTAAAACCGCCAAGATAGATGACCATAAATTGATTGAATTGGCAAGGGAATTTAGGTTATAAAATAATAATAAATATGGGAATAGGATTATAAAATTCCCAAACATGCTGTAGCGGACGCTAATGCTCAGTTGACAGTTAATTTAACAGTGGTACTCGCGTCTGTGCTGTATCTGTGCTGTGCTGCTCGGTGTAATGTGAATTCTCGCGTCTGTACTGCGCCTATACTACTGTTCTGCTCGGCGGGGTGCTGGTAGATGTGAATAGAACTTAAAGTGTAAACATATATTTAGGATGTTAGATTAGGTGCGGACTCCTTCGATATAGTTCCATAACTACTTTGAACAATTTTAAACCGCAATTTCTCCAACATATTCTAATTCTAATAATACTATCATATTCTCATCTAAACCAAAACGCACATATCTAATAGCAAATTCTTTTTTTGTTACGTTTGACTAATTTTTCTATTTGCCAATATTGCAAACTTCAAGGCGACAAATGTGCTTTCCTTTGTAAAGTTATCCCGCCACTGAAAGACCATAAAATGAATACAGAATGAGGCAGCAGAAGCTCACATCCAAACCGAGGTAATACATAAATAGGTGCTGCCTGCTCCTACCCCCACCTCGGTGAGGATGGGAATACGTGTTGCAGACACCTCTAAGTACCACGGAATGCTGATGCATTTAGGGGAAGGTGCCATCAACCCGAGAGTCGAGATTAAGTACCGACTGGAAGATGGATAAAAGGGGGTGCAAAATTCGGCATAAAAGTTCACGATTTTTATTAATACGTGCTGAAAAAATCGACAGTTTCGAGTCTTAAGAGAAACGGCTGCGCTGCCTCTTTCATACGTAACTTTAATTTTGGATTTGAGGCCACAATACCTATCCAAAATGAACGAAAAATATTTTTTTAATTAAAGGTTTAGTAAATATCTAGTACGCATGAGAAGTATTTATTTATTTTTGTTTTAAATTATGAAAAATTCGCTATGAAAAAAAATCTAATTTCATAATTTTAGAGGTAACTTAGAAAATTATTTGCCGGTTTATTGTATTTTTTTTAATATTGTATTTATTATGTAAATAGATTACGAAACTAAAAGTATAAAAATAAAACATTAAAAAAAAAATTATTTGTTCTGTTCGATAATTTATTATGCATTGCAAATTTTTGTTCCAACGTCAATTTGTCGTTTTTAATAAAATTTAAAGTGCATCATAATGCTTATTTTAATTTCATTGTATTTTCAAAGCAGACGGGGCAAAACTTTTTTAAATCACCGTTAGCTCCCAAATAATTGTTAAAGGTGCCTTTAAAATTGCTAAAAATCAATTCCTCTAATTGCCTATATTTCATAATGTAAAATAAAAATAAAAAAATGACTTCTCACCCGTACTAGATATTTACCATATTTTTTGATGAAAAAAAGATCATTAGGTTTAGATTAGTACTTTGGCCTGAAATCCAAAATTAAGTTATGTATGAAACAGGCCGCGCACCCGTTCCTCTTAAGTAAAAATAGACGTCGTAGAATAAAAACATTTAAAAATCATATTAGCAACAATCATTATATTAGGTATAGAAGGATATAAGGCTCAGAATTCGAAATAAAAATTATGAAATTTGTGCCATTTATCTGAATAAAATTTTGTAAATCAACGCATTTTTTTCCGCTCGCAAAGTAACTTGCATCGTTAGATATGAAGTTTTGGGATGTGTACTCGACTAAGGAAGAATAAAATATAATTGCTAACCGGATGTAAGAATACCAGTCAGACGGATCGATTTCAATACTCACAGCGGGTATCCAACTTATTAATCTTTCAACAGAAACCATGATTTATGAAAAGGTCTGTACTTTGTCGAGTGCAGCCCATGAAGGCTAAAAAGCTGTACCTTCCCTAAAAAATTTTTCCAGAAAAATAAATTAAAAGATGTTTAAAATGTATTCATTCCATGAATTAGTAAGGAACTTGTACGTTAATTTATTCAGTTGACCACAACAATCAGTGGAAGATGATAATAAAATTGCTATTTTCAAATATTCAATGAACAAATTAAAACTCAAAATGAAAAACTACACACAGCCTACCTTTGGTCATAGAGCAAAGCACCCCACGGTCTGTACTACAAATCTTAAGGTTTATAACATTTATTTTTTAAATCTGTAAAAAGAGATTAAAAGCTGTTATTTTATTTGGGAAAGGAAAAAAACATTTCGAAAATAGAATAATGAAATTCGGGCAAAGTCAGTTTGTAAAGCCCGTTATTATAATATAATGTCAAAGAAAAAATTACTAATAGTGTGTTGAAACAGATTTATTTTTCGCTATGTTAAACGCTTGCATTTAATTTAAATGATGTTTTCCAACGTACCTTTATGTTATGTGCTTTCTGAAACTTTGAGAAACTACTTTATTCAATAAACCGTCGAAATTTCGAACCCCGTAAACCATCGCTGACTATATAGGGGGACCATTAACTGAAAACACAATTAAAAGTTTGTGTATTGAGGTCAAAGTAATAAAAGTTGGAGCATACGTAATAATTCATGTAGAAACATTATGTTTGAATTATCTCGTGCTAAGTAGGAATCTTATTAACACTGTTCCGCGGCTCGCAAATTCTGTGTATATTTAAAGTAAATAAGTTTGATGGTTATAGGAGGGTAAAAGTTAGAAGAAAGGTGTTCTTGTCGGTATGCATTGATTCAATTCAAAACATTTTTTAATAAACTTAGAATATTATATTGGCATGTGGTTATCATAGATTGAAGTAAAATAAAAAATAATGTGTTGTAATGCTACGGACTATATCGATACCTTCGTTCAATAGGGAACTAACTCAAAATACCTCATTTTGAGAAAACTGGATTAGAAAAGTTTTCATAGACATCGCTATGATGTAAAGTTTTTTTGTCCACCTATAATATAACAATAGATGCAACATGTAAGTAATTTATCAACCTATCATATCATAGGTGTAAATGACTACATTTATTAAGTCCCAAGCGGAAACATTTGACATGTTTCTCCATTGAACTAAGAATGTGCTGATTTCATTATAATTCCATAAAGAATTATCTGACTACATAATTAGGACGAATTAGACTTTTTTTATTGAAATATGATAAGGGAGAGTTTTTTTACCATGTTTCATCATTAACTCAAAACCCAGAAATTTTGAGTTATTTCCCTACTGAAGTAAGGTATCGATATGGTGACCCGACACTTGATCCCCCGATACTTGATCCCCCGACGCTTTATCCCCTGACAATTTATCTCTCGGACAGCTGATTCCTCTGTCATTTGATCCCTCCAACACTTCATCCTCCAAAAGATTATTTCTGTTGTACTTCCTCCCTGGTAAGGTATGCTAAAAGGATATACGGCGGTATTACAAAACTCGGTGTACTTATATCTACTGGCGTGTTTACCCTAAGCCGACTGCACAAGTAAGTATGTCGCCTTTTCTTAGTCGGCGGTATATTCTCTCTGCATACCTCTTCGGGGGCACTTAGTTATATTATAATTAGATAGTTATAGCGCATTTTTCTTAAGTAAGTCGACTGCACATGTAAGTATGCATTATTTTCTTATTCGGCTGTTATCCTCTCTGCATATCCCTTACTTATATTATATGTCTGTAGGTATATTGTATTTTGCCTAATCCAACTGCACATATAAATATGTCACCTTTTGTTATTCGGCGATATATCTTCTGCATACACCTTCATCCGGCAATATTGTTACCAAAAATATTTATACATAGGATTTCCACTCAAGACGCCTGTAGAAGTAATAATATCGAGTTATGTTGTACGGCATTACATCCTCTCTTCATACGTTACCAGGGAGGAAGTACAACAGAAATAGTTCTTTAGGGGATCAACTATCAATTGTCCGAGAGATCAAGTGTCGGCGAATTAAGTGTCGTAGGATTAAGTGTCCAGGAACCGGCCGCCATACCCTTCGATAAAACAACCAAAACATATATTTTAACCAACGCATTTGATCAAATACGCTTTATATTTTTTTAAAGCTATCATTGTTAATTTTTCACCAAACATAGTTTTTCAAAAGATGTATAATAATGGAAATAACTGTTTGATAATTTGAATTTTTTATAAAGTTGATTTCAATATTTCGTAAAATTTCAAATAAATATAATTTGTCGGTTATTCTTCGATAGTTATTATAAAGGATATTATACTTAAATCCTGAACAATATACAGAAAATATGGCCAAAGATTCTCTAGAAGCGTATTAATAAATTCGTGAATAATCGCACAATGTACTGTACGGTATCAAATACTGCCGGTACACAAGAAAGTATTCAACAACAGAAACTTGGATAATGGAGAAGGATAGGAGAGGTCAGCCAGAATGTGAGTAATATTAAACAACCAACACATAAAAGACAAGTATTCTTTAACGAACTTTAAAAAACTGCTTTGCGTATGTGCTAAAAAGTGCAAAATTAGTATCAGGAGCTCGTACAAAACAGGTGGCGGGTAGCCCCAATGTTCAACCTCCACAACAAGCATTAACAAGCCTGTGATAATTACTATTCAGCTCGCCACCTCCGTCACCCCATGGCTGGCTCCAACCTAACCTAACACCTCCTCGGTCCTTGCGCTCCTGGCCGCCTTTAGGCACCAGGCAGTAGCTAGTACCAAATAGTACCTACTTTCTAGCCTAGTACCAGGCGACAAGCGCGCAGTAATTTGGCCCCACTTCACTCTCCCTTTCTGTGGAATATGATGATGTTTACACAAAAAACAGTGAGAGCAGTCGTGGAGAATGGGGCTCTCCCTTTATGCGCCGTCCTTCTATCTCCGCGCACTCTTCACTAAGCCTCGCCGTAATTACCACGTAATAAGAGACCCGTACAAACGTGCCACTTCAAATTCAAGCTTTTCAAACGGCGAATGAAATTAACGTCGAATCATTTATTTCTGAAATTTCTGGACATTTTGTAAGATGTGATTTTAACAATGCATTTCGTCACTGAAAGAGGGAATAATGTTTGCATATTATGTTGAAGACTTCGTGACACTTGCATTTAAAAGAAACCGCACTATACTCGTATCATCATCTTTTTTTATGAGATACCGCACGTGCGCCGTGAACTGGCTGCATCCAGTGCAGTGGTACACGTCCCTATATAGAGAATATCATCAAGCTGATGATAGAAGGTTGAGTTGGTGAATTAGATTTGATCATTGAACAATGGTAATACTGGGAATATCAGTAGTAACGAGGTGCCAATATACTCACCGCCCTGCAGCGAGGTGTGTCTCTAAATAACATTGTAATAAGCCAACTTTTTTATTGTGATCATATTACATATATAAAAAGCCAACTTTTTTATTGTGAACATATTACATATATAAAAATTACATATATAAAAATATTACATATATAAAAATTACATATATAAAAATATTACATATATAAATTTACATATATAAAAATATTACATAAATAAAAATTACATATATAAAAATATTACATATATAAAAATTACATATATAAAAATATTACATATATGAAAATTACATATATAAAAATATTACACATATAAAAATTACATATATAAAAAAATTACATATATAAAAATTACATATATAAAAATATTACATATATAAAAATTACATATATAAAAAATATTACATATATAAAAATTTGAAAACATGTATGTCTTCCCAAAAAAACTATTTTTAAAAGAAACAAGAAGCTAACAATTACATATCAACGGAAATTTCATACTTGATTTATTAAACAAATGACTAAAATGATTTATTTTTATGGAGTAACCATAGTCGTACAAGAACATGACGTTAAAAATACACAAACGTCAAAGCAAATCAGCCATTAAACGAGAAAGTAAAGTGACAACTAACAACAGCTCCCGCAACCCTCGCCGTCCTATGCACCCCATGGGGTGGGGAGAGTTTCCTCAAATTTCAAGAGATTATAACATTGTCGCGCCTTGTTGAGATAAAAACAAGATTGTCAGGGAAAGTGCGAACTCTTTTGTTAGCTAATTTTTTCTTTAGTTTACCATATTATGTTTTATCTGACTTGAAAACTGACCCTTGTGGTAAGGCGTTAAGAACGTTTTACTTTGATATTAGCATAGTTTAAAAACAAATTCTCCCCTTTTTTTTACAGTAACTCCACACAGGAGACCCTTGGGGAAATAATTTCCCTCAAGGCCTATATCATCTTTGGGGATGCTGTGTGGGGGGTCTTTTAGAGGATAGGAAGGAGTGAACTTGGGTCTTGAAGAGACCCATGTTATATAATGGAGAAAACACAGAGGCCGGCAGATCATTCCACAGCCGAGCTGTTGAACACAAGAACGAGTCGTAGAAGCGACCCGTTCTCATGTGACAAATGTCAACCATGTGCAAATGTTGGTGGCGCGTTTGGCGTGTTTCCCGACTATGCACCGGTGCCGAAGGGATCAATGAATTCCTAGTTCCTCGGAGCATCTTCCATTAAAATACCGGTAGAACTAGGACAGCATTCCCACCTGACGTCTGTGCTCCAAAGATTGCAACCCGTTTGTTAAGATAGGCGAATCTATCAAACTGACCGCCCGTTTCTGCACAGAGTCGGGGGTTTTTTTAAAGATATTTTAGGACTCCCGACCAGAGGTGGCTGCCAAATTCTACAGTGGGACGCACTAATTTATCTGACATAAATTAGTGCACCCAATTTATGTGACATAATACATTGAAATTTGAAATGATATGGATATTCCAGAAATAAATAATACGGTTTAATAACATATGTTATCAGATTGAAGCAAAATAGAAAAAGCTAGTAAGCTTTAATTCTTCCAAAATTAAAAAATCAAAACACAAAAATTGATCAGGTGAAAGCCGGGATATCCTATCGGCATATACTAATAACATTTATTTGAATATCTATTCGGGAGAAACTACTCGTGAGAGATATATACATATGTATATATTTTTAAATAAATATATAAACACATGATCTGGTAACAGTTTACAAAAACATAATTTTGCAGAAAACAAGTTATTTCGAAAATTGACTGAGGCGAGCCGCGCGCAAATTTACTACCGATGTAAAGTTTTATATTTACTTAGTATAGCATTCTTAATACGCATTTGGTTTTTAAACAACACATTGATTGAACTTAATTACAATTAGAAACAACTATTTCAGTTGGGGGAGATTTCCCAAAAAATTAATATAGGCGTAAAAATCACAAGCGCACATGACACCATGTTCAAAGTTATTTGATGTGACGTTTGCCGATAGGTGCTGCCAACCTAAAACAAAATAGACATCGCATAACCAGGGGCTAGATCCGGGCGTACGTGAGATTTACTAACCTTATGACGTCATTATTTAACATCCTCCCTCTAGCAATAAAAACCATTACAAAATTAACCGAATTCAAAAAAAGTATTAAGATATAGATTATGGACATGGGAAGGAAGAATATATATATGATATTGCAACCAAACAGGGTTTAACGGTCACGGCATGTTTTCTAATATTTTTTTAGAATTCTTATTAATCTTATTGCATTATCATGTTCCTCTAGTAATATTTTAATATAATTACGAAATCTTACTTAATTTTTTTTATCAAACTTAAAATATACTTGACCAAATTCATATTCTTTATATAAAACCATGTAAAATGTGACCTTAGAACGGGGTACCCCAGTAAGGTTACATTTTTTTGCGATTTTTTTGTTAAACTTTGAAATAAATAAATAATTTTTAAAAAAATAAAAAAAAATAAAAAAAATATGTTTATTTTTCCTTTTTCATAGATCCAAAACTAAGAACCCATAAAAGAGGTTTTCAAGTTCATGATTTGGTTTTTTTTTTTAAATCTAGTATTGATGCTGTCCACTAACCATATGATGTCATATAATCGTTTTCCTTTTTCAACTGTCCCCTTACAGTGCCAGAGACTCGGTTACCTGACCCAACATCGTTGCTCTTAACGTATTAATATTTAATATTATTTTATAACTCTAAGATGTATTTTGCAGTATAATCAACCACAATTAATAACTGTTGATAGATTGTATTATTATTTTTGGCTTAAAAAGCAATATTGTTAAGAATTTGTATGGGGAAATTCGGAGTCCCGCACATAGTTATAGTTTGGCACCGTAAAGGAAGCGTTAAAGAACCCAAACTAAGAACCTTTAAAATAGGTTTCGCCTTCTGAAGGCATTTTTAAACTAGACAGTTTGATAATACGCTAGGAAGGCGACACAGCTGTCACTCGTAATAATAATTACCTAGCAGAACTTTTTAAAATAAATCGTTTTTTAAATTGAATAATAACAGTTATTATTAAATTTTAAAAACATAAAATTAATAATCTTCTTTAAATGACAGGTATTAAATTTCGTTTGCCGGTACACTCGTCAACATGACATGTATAAATAAGTCGAATAATCGATACATATTCATTTAAGCCCACGGTTTTGGTATGTGATTAGGCAATAAGAAATCAGCCCAAAAAGCTACATACAGTTGAGACCTACTGCACTTGTCAGACAACTGTGCAAGTCGCAGTCGCCGAGTGCGCATGTGCAGCGTGCAGCATTTGGTAAGCACCGTGGTCCGTGAGTCATGCGGCCAGAACTGCAGCGCGAAATGCAAAATAGAATATTATGCGTGGCATGCACAATGCACATTGCAAATTACATAAAAAACAGAACGGTGGGAAGTAGCCAGTGACATGCATGTCAACCGTCCACCGTCCACCGACCACCGCCGTCGGGCTATGCATTATTAGATACACGCGACTATGCCGAAACTAGGGTTGCGGGGGTGCTTTTCACCATTCGCAGTACATATTTATTTAAATTTAATTTTTCACTTTAAACACTATGTTACTCAGTTGTGTATAAGTTATTCATGTTGATGCATCTACGTATCATAACACATAAAACCCATAAATTATCACATGCATTTTAAAACATGTTAGAAAAAAGTTGTTGCAAAACTATAACCCATGTGTACTTCCCCTATAGAGAATATTTAACATTAAAAAAAAAACTAAAAAGTTGTCTTTTTTTATGTCTCCTCATTTTTCAGGTTATTGTACATAAATTTGGTTCTTATTTATTATGAAGTTAATTGTGATATTGTAACGTAAATAATGACCCCGCTTATAAAGGCACCACTTCCATTGTCTACGACTAGATTTGAGAAAATGTCTATGGGAGACATCCGACGGAAGAGGGGGGCAGTGAAGGCAAGATGGCGAGGGACGTGACTTGACACGGCGGACAGAGCCGGTAGTTTTTTGGAAAGGGAGTTAAATGTTTAAATTGTACTGTGATTAACATTCGCCAACGAGCGTTTCAATACCATGTACCCGAAGTGGGTAGGATGGTCCTATAATTACGGATGGTGACTTGGAGTGACAAAAGTCCAACTGCGCGTGCAGGAGCGCTGGATTTCAAAAAACCATGCCAATGATGACCGGGCAATAACGACGTTTGTACAGAGCGGAAGGTACCATCTTCTCGTATTGTTTATTGGATTCTACGGATGATGTTTGCTGTGTGCGGATGGCGCTGCCGTGAGACATCCCAGATCTCGCGGATGGTGTATGGAGGAATCTACAATCATCGGGACAAACGCGGCCCTCCCTGGTGCAGAAGACGAGATGCCATCCACAAGACCCATCCTAAATATTTTAATACATTTCGTTGTAATTTGAATCCTCCTCTCTACTCTTTTACGGTAACGACAATGTTACATTTAGTACACCAATAAACCTCATGTTTTATCAATACCAGGGTTTTATTTCTATATCAGGAAATACATTCCGCTTCCCGTGCTTCATACATCAATTTCAGCCATGAATCCTGAGATGTGGAGTCGAGCATTTAAACATACTAGGGAAATTGTTGCAATATTTTGCATTGTTAAATTTATGATTTTAACATGTAGACATGTCATTTGCTATTTTATTTTCTAAATCTATAAACTAAACCGTCCCCACTCGATTAATTTTTTTTTTCGACACGAAACCATGAAATTTAAATAGCAACATATGGGTTACCAATTAATATTTTAGTGGAAATGTTACGGGTTCGTTTTCCATAAAATTTTCTTATCAAAAATATAATAGCTTTAAAAATATGTATTCATATACGAGATCGTATATGAATACATAGATACGTACTCGTAGATTAGCTAACGCCGATTATATAACTTTTATTATATATTATACGTAGAATTTATAAATCGTTATCTTAAAGTCAATAAAAAAATCAGCTCATCAAAACAACGTGTTATGTTGGTACCATTGCATTTTGAACATCTGACGTCACGTGAGCATTCTCTTTTCGGATTGGTATGATAGTTGATATTTTTCGATTTTATTTTGTATTTTCAACTTGTTTTTTTTTTAGTTTTAACAATTTTTTTAACTTAATTTGAGTGACTTTAAGCTCTATAATTGTTTTTCAATATAAACCACCAATATTCATGAAAGAAATTAGAGTTTCCATGATCAACCCAATTATCAATACGGATATCATGATAATGTTAATGGTCAAAACTATTATTATTCTATGAATTAAAGTTTCTAAAAATATGCATAATTTTATTACTCATGTTTATTTATGGTTTACTATGAATAGAATATATAAATATGTACGTTAAAACTCATCCTTGTTTTGACATTTGACATTCTAACCTCAAAACTGATCAAAACCGACCGGCCATAGATGTGGAGCGTTTTGGCGGCCTTTGAGAAATTGGAACTTTGAAAATTATTTTAACCATTAAAAAAATAACTTTAGAAAAAAAATATATACTGGTATTTAAGTTTAAACGCCGTTATTGAAAAACAAAATTGGACTGTAGTTCCTTATTGTGATACCGATTGATAACTTCGATGATACTTTAAAAATTAGTTGTACAACTGTAAAGGACATAAAAAATAAAAAATATATATATATGTATATATTATTCTTTGGTTTAGATTAATCTCTTCGTTTACAGTGAATTAAATCTGTATTAAATTTATTCTAATAACTTATTGAAGCTTATATTTTTATTTTTATTTGTATACCTCTAATTTAATAATAGGGATAATTATATCAAATATATGTATAATATATCAAAAAATATAATACGTTTAGCTTCATAAGATAGGAACAGGGTACAGTAGAATCATTTAAAAAAGATTCTCGGTCGTGTAGTAGTGTACTGTATCCTGAAACTACTGCAGGGTAATAGGGAACTGCGGACGAGTGTTTATAATATATTTGAAAATATTTCAAAATCAATTTGAACCACTATCGGTGTGCACAAATACATACAAACATGCGCTCTTAAAAATGACTTGCCTATACCGACCTATTCTGTAAACGGTTTAAAATTTATCCATAAATCATTTTTAAGGGTCACCGGTCAGTGTCTGAGTTGGCATCGTGTTTGGGTCTCACCCAGGCGTCGTGAGTTCAATTCCTCGGCTGGCTAAGTCCTCCATTACGACACAAGCAACATCTTCCGCTTACTCTGATGGTAGTAGAAGATTTTCAAATATTGTCAGGTTATTCGTAACCAGGGAATATTTGTCTTTCTTTAAAAAGATTATCTGTACTAAAAATTGTTAAAAAAAAAAAAAACATTTTAATAATATTTAGCAAACGCAAAATTTAAAAAAAAAGTCGACCTGTAAAATATTACAAATATTGCGACCATTGTAGCAAGATTCAGATATTATATTGGAATTTGTGATTTGAATTAGTTGACCCTTTACACTGATCATCCATTATTGAAATGAATAGTCTTGTGACCTTAAGCTTCGTATAATATACATAGATATATATAATATACATAGATATCCCTTACAAGCAGATCGATATCAGCAAGGGTCAGCACCTCATTTCACTAAATAGCACGTTTTGGTCATCGGCGGACGCCTGAATGTTTCAATTCAGATCTCAGTATACTCGAATTAAAGGCAATCATAATGTGCTTGTCACCACGGGAAATAAAAAAGGCCAATGATTGCAACGGGGGTCAAAATAAAAGAAACATTTGCATGTTAAATGGAAAACACATTGCTTAATTGAATTAATACATTGACGGCCGACCGGATTTCGCTTAAATAAAGCTTTGTCTGAGCTTATATTTCAACTAATAATATTTAAATACGGACATATTTATATTTATCATGTCATTATGTAGATTTATATAATTATCTGTGTTTAATTATATTTAGTTAATATTTAAGCCCATATATATATATATATGAATACCGCACAAGAGTCCCAACTGCTTCCAACCGTCTGGAACCTCTGAGACTGTAGAATCCCCAATTGGGGAATGTTGTGAGGCTTAAGGTATTTGGGAGGGGAAGGAGAAGAGGGAGAGGAAGGTGGGGAATACCTGGCTATTCAGATCTGGTCACCAAAGATGGCTAAAAGCCATTTCAAGCAACGATTCAATTCTGAATGGTGATCTTTCACCAGGGCGATACTGATACTGTATTCCACTCTAGAACGTGCACAAACATGCTATTTATTATTTTTAAATGAATTAATTGTGAATCAGCACAAGTTAATTAAATAAAATTTACTTGCGCACGCCAGGATTAGAACACGCGACCCTCGGATTGGTAGTCGAGAGCCTTACCCCTCGACCATGGAGGCCGTCAAAGGTCCCGATGAAGCTTGAGCTAAGTGAATCCCAGTCGGCTGTCAATGTATTATACTATATAGTGGTGTTTTATAAAGTGTGTTTTCTATTTAATATACGCGTATTATTATGACATACCTCCAAGTTTTGGCTTCCTTCGATAAATAAATATTCATAGAAAACTGCAAATATTTTAATATTTGCTATAGGCATTATTTGTAGCAATACATTTTTTTTTCTTCTTAAATGGCTTCAATAGTGCAGTGTTTAAGAGGAACGGCTGCGCTGCCTGTTTCATACATAAATTAATTTTGGATTTGAGGCCAAAATACCCATCCAAACTGAAAGACATATTTTTTGAATTTATTGTGAAGAATAAGCCATAAAAAAATTGATCTTCATAATTTTAGAGACTACTTAGAAAATTATTTACGGGTTTATTGTATTTTAGTAAATATCTAGTACGTACGAGTATGAGAGTTACTTTATTTATTTTTGTTTTAAATTATTTAAAGGCGATGAAAAAAAAAATATTTTCATAATTTTAATTATTTGCGGGTACATTGTATTTTTTTTTAATTATCACATTTGCTATGTCAATATGATAATTGAAAAACCTTTTTTGGGATATTTTAAATTATGTGCGGCAAATTTGTGTTGCAACAATGTTGTTCGTTTTTAATTTAATTTAAAGTTAACCATAATGATTTTTTTTTAATTTATTTTATATTTCATTATATTTTCAAAGTAGACGGGGTAAAACTTTTTTTTTAGCTCACCGTTAGCCCCCAAATAATTGTTAAAGTTACCCCTAAAATCGCGAAAAATCAATTCCTTCAATGACCTATATTTCATAATGTAAAACAAAAATAATTAAATTACTTCTAATCCGTACTAGATATTTCACATACTTCATGATGAAAAAAAAAGATCATTAGGTTTAGGTGAGTATTTTGGCCTCAAATCCAAAATTAAGTTTTGTATGAAACAGGCCGCGCAGCCGTTCCTCTTAAAGGCCCTCCGCAGTAGCGACCATAATTCTTATAAACGTGTTGCGCAATCTAAGTTTCTTAGATAAAGATGACAAAAAAAAATCATCCGCTCTTCTAAAATACGGAATAAAAAAAAATATTTTAAAATTAAATTGTGTAATTCAAAAATGAACTTTTAATGAAGAAATATAATATATAATTTACTATACACCATGCCGTTTCACCGCAGATATAGGAAAACATGATAGACTGCCATACAACGATGTCTCGGCACGTACTCCTTGCTTCATTCACATTCATCATATCATATCATACACACTCTTCTAAAATATTTTTATAAAAAGTGGGGTAAATAAAATGTTTGGTATTAGAGTTTTTGCCAATATGGGAGTTTTAAATAAGATAAAAACCATGGAAAGTAATTAGTATTAGTGTAGTGGGTGGAAATACTTTAGCTTCCTAACTTCTAGTACATAATCATACTTGGAATGAATGCGAGAAATTGGAATGAAAAACAAACACGTTTTAAAAATCACCTATTTATTTTTCAATTTGGTTAAAATCGATTTTATCGGTTTTTACATGTATAGCGAACCAATAAATAAAACAATTTACCGATTTCCCTTTCTAACTGTACCTTTAATAAGACAAGATAAGTAAAAAGTGAATTTTTTAACAAAATTGTTTATATTAAAAAATCGTTCATCACAAATGACAAATTCGTGACGGATCAATGAATGTGATAAAGTTCTATTTCTCATACTCAGATAGAGGTGTATGTATTGTTTATATGTGTGGTGATATATGTGTATGTACTCGTATGCGTATGTGTATACGTTTGTATGTATGCATACGTGTATACGTGTGTATATGTGCATGTGTGTTTACGTGCGTATGTATGTATGCACACATATAAAAATAAAAAAATAATAATTTTAAAAGTCTACGTATATTTTTATAATCTTTCTTTTTCTCCATCTTCTACTTTCTATTTTAATTTTTCCAGTTTTCAGCATGTTTATATATTAAATACATATGTTTACACTAGACTTCATACAAAGTATCTATACTCCATTGGTCACCATGAAACAGGCAGCCGCCTAGTATGGTGATTTAATGTATCTATTCTATATAAATGTCTTAAGTAAACATCATGCATTTTATAAATAAATAAAAAAATTCAGAATAATTAGCAGTCAATAATATTGTTCTTGCTTTGCACTTTCGAGGTAAATGCAGTGAAAACAGTCTTTATTGAATCAGAGCTTTTCAGTTTGTTATTCAAGAAAGTTTCCCTTATTGGAAAGTTTTTGTGCCCCCAGCAAAGATTCGGGCAAACGTTCGAGCAGAACGCATATTCTGGCAATAAAGGCGTCTAGAATATTTCATATATATTTATAAGTAGGTATGTTACACGAGGATCTTTATTACTTTTCCGATATCTTGTACGAAAATATTGTGCTTTAGTTATCTACTGAACTAGAATTATTGCAGTGGGTTTGATAATTTTTTTCTTGTGTTCATAAAAAATCGTTTTACAAAGGCTTTTACAACTTCTAGGTTATTCATCATATAAGAGAGAAATAAATCCTCGTATCGACATTTTCCAGCCAAAATATGCGTAACATCTTACCAAAAGAAAAGTGCGAACATTCAGTATTACTTCCCAAGAAAAATCTGTAGGGCTATACTTGTTTCTATAACCTATGTGTGGATAGTTTTTGTTTTTCGTGAAGCATCGCAAGAGTTTATATTTATATTATTATACTACCCGGGGTTACTGTATAAGGCTGGAGGATGTAGAGGTGGTGAAAAACAAGAGCAATCGAAAGGAGCCCGGGAAAACGGAAAGTACCGACCCTCCCAATAATATCTAGTCAATAAACACCGTGGTCGTATCTAAGTAAGCGATTCTGAATATTAATTGATAAACTAAAGTTCTTAAAAACTTAAGACAAGATTTTTGTGCATAGCGCAAAGGGTAGAGCATCTGACCGGACATCAGAAGGGTGCAGGTTCGAGTCCTGTCGGCGACATTTATCTTTGCTCGGAAAGGTTTTTTTTTTTTCAATTTGGATGAGTGTTTCAGGCTAATAATTATTGTTTATAAAGATTCTGAATATGTTTTATACCCTAAAACCGGGTGTTTTAAAACATTATTCTACTCATTTCTGAAAAAAACGTACGTGAGTACGATTTTTTTAACTATTATTTTTCGTCTTCCCATATTTTCAACTATGTAATATTAGTTTTTTTAACTTCCTCGTCGACTGTTCTGCCACGTAGATCGTCGAATGTTTTAAAATAGCCTTGCTTGCTCATCCAAAATATAATACCATTAACCAGTAAACTCTAGATCTCTTTTATATAGCAGAATAAATTGCTGACTTAAATTCTACAGTATTAAACCATCCCCATTGAGTGGGATTTGAAAGAAGTTGATGGCGGTCAAATCTAAAGAATTGACATTTTTGTGGTTTTAATCAAGGTTTATCAGAGCCTGTCAGGCTTGCTCGGATTGACTGAGGTTGATTGGTTGGCCTATAGTAGAGTGTTTGTCGTCTGAAAGGCACAATCGGATGCTGTGGAAGCCTCACAGGAGACGCTAAGGACTTGAGCAAACTGACCGTCGCGACGCCGCCGCTGACCCAACGCGTGGCGTAGCAACGCTTCATTTAACCCGCCCAAAGGCATCTCGGCGCAGTTTTAGCCGAAGAAGTAATGGAAAGTTGGCTTCTAGTGATTTCTTACTCTAGATTTCCGCCCGCCAGGCGGAAGTTCGCGATAACAATGTGTTTTATTTATACGGGGAAATCGTAAATTTTGAATGCGCGCCGTTAAATTATTTTACATCGGGTTATTGCCGTCCTGACACTGTTGCAACGCGGAATGTTTGCAGGGAAACATTGAAAGTCAAGATGATATTTGTAATTAAAATCCGAACAATTAAATCCTTTTGTGTGTCAGTGTAAAACTGGAAGTAATAAAATCATTTATAAACTGAAGTTCCATTGATTGATAAGCAGTGGTACTTATTTCCCTCTATATTCTTCTTTAAATTATAAATTCGTAAGAAAATATACCAATCGTAAGTGCGTGATATAGATGTTCGAGTATATTAATGTAATATCCTGCTGCCGTAAAACCTTATTCATTCGTTCAAATAAATGTTTTCTAAAGATCAGAATACAGAAATACGGCTTAAGGCAAATCAAGTAATGCATAGTTAGTACTCCAGCCAACCATGAATCAAGAGTTGTGGAGAAACAAGCCACAATAACGGGGAATGTATAATCAGTTCAAATATTTTCTAATCCGTTATTAACAGAATTTAACTTATTTTTTGTGTTCAGAATCTATCAGAAACGGCATAAATTTCCCTGTTAATTTTTAATGCATTAACTCCACACAGGAGGCCCTGAGAAAAATGTCTGATGTCATCTCGAGTGACTTTTAGTGAGTGAGAGGTAGGAGTGAACATGAGTCTTGAAGAGACCCATATAGTATAAGGAAGGAAACACAGATGTCGGCAAATCGTTCTCAGCCAAGCTGTTCAATTCAAGAACGAGTCGTAGACTCGTTTTCATGTGACAAATGTTAATTTTGTACAAATATTGGGATTAAGTTTGGCGTAGTTTTCGACTATGCACCAGTGCCGAACGGATAAATGACACTAGTTCCTTGGAGAACTTTCAATTTAAATACCTATGCTCTAAATATTGCAATACGTTATTAGAATACGGAAATCTACCAAACGAACCGTCAATTTTTGGAAGGAGTCTAGCGTTTTTTCACGTATTTTAGGGCTCCAGACCAGAGATGACTACCAAATTCAACAGTGGGGCGCACTTGCGATGTATACCGGGAAAGCAATATATAATTATATATTGCTTACCCGGTATACATCGCAAGTGTACGAGTATAATTATAATATAATCATATACTCTTAAAGTATCTGAAGGTCCTGTACAGTAGGCCCAGCATCTGAGAAGCTAACTTGACTCTGGCTTCTATGGAGAGATTCTGACATTTCAATCCCTTTTGGATGTAATTCAACATGATTAAGTATTTGAAACATTACATTCGACGAGGTTATTCTTACCCCAAGAGGAAACCCTCTCAAGGTAACCGCCCATTCTCTGCTCCACAAGCCTCCGAGCCGTTGGAGTGTGTGTGCTTTTTGGGGGCTTGTCAAAGAAAAAGCTATCATGGACTATAATGTTATCCGCATAACAACAAGTTGGTCCGCAGGACAGAAGGTCATTGATGTGCAACAAAAACAAAGTCGAATACAGAACCGATCCCCGAGGAACGCCAGCATTTATTAGATGTGAAGAAGAGGTGAAACCTTCAGAAACCGTCTGAATCAACATCTTCCTCAAAAAGTCGTCAATCCACGTACACAAGGATCGAAGTCCGCTAAAAGATAGTTTGTTGACTAGTTCTTAGTGCTAAACGCTGTCAAAGTCTTAGAAATGCAGAATGCAACCATTTGTGTCTCATCGTAATGTCCCAGACACCACATGCGTCACATGGGCGAGAAGAACATCGCACGACCGGTTCCGCCGGAATCCGTATTTACAGTCGTTAATAATTTTGTTCTTCTCGGGGTACGTGAGCAGTTTGTCCTTCATCGCACGTTCCATCACCTTGGACAGAACTGTTGTGATCAATGGAGCGATAGTTGGCCGGGTTGGAGTGGTCACCAGTCTTGGGAATAGGATAAATGATGAATTATTGTATATTGTTAATTCAAATCGTTTAATCAATTATTACATCGTCGTTAATCGATAATTTTATCTTGAAACAATTCACCGTGATAGTTTTAACAGTATTATTAAACCTTAAGCCAGTTATCTGCATGTTGCATTATCAATTTTGCTTTAAATATTATATTTTAAAATACATATTTTATGTGAATACATGAAACAGATTTTATGGTAAAGTTATGTCGTTATCGGTGATATATGGTATATATGTATATGCATAGATGGAAAATGAACTAATTACCATAATAACTACTTAAGTTCTTGGCTTAATCGTTTTTAGAAGAAAAGTTTTGAACCCAAAACAAGATTCGTGTGATTATTCCGCAGTTCATAAAGCTAACCATAGTTTCACTTTCAGAATGTAATTTTCCCCTGCATTGGGTGCGCTAAGACAAGTAAGCCCTATGTAATTAGTGTACGGTGTACGGGTGGTGTAATGTAAGTGAAAGTTACCGCGCTAGAGAATTGGCTTTGTAAAGATTATAAACCTGCCAATTAGCTCCTGTTAGGGGCGGCGGGAAGTGGGCGGTGGAGAAGGATCTAATTCTTTGTTTCTTTTAGAAATTGCAGACCTTTGCAACTGATCTTTAACCCCCCCTGAAAAGCTTTGCTTCAACTTAATAAAAGGACAATCAGCTAATTTTAAGGATGGTATGAAGTTTATTAAATACGGTTTTACAAATTTTTAGTATCACAAATGAGATATGATGTTGGATGATAAGTAGCGGAAGGATATACCTTCTAGGATATGATGTAAATTGGTAAGATACTCTAATAATAGTCGACGTTTTTAAGCTGCCCCAGTTGAGCGACGATATTATCTTGTCACTAGTTCATCAAGTACCCTTCCTGTCAGCACTCCGGAGGAAGGTTCAAGAAAGTTTAGCTTGTCACCAACTTGTTCATTATCGAGTGTCAAGCCTAAGCCGCGGCAGTCTCAGCCGCAGTGTCTTCAGTAACCGTCAGGAAGATTCTCGATTGAATCGGCGATCGGAAGGGGTAGCTCTCAGCCGAAGGGGAGGCTCCTTGGCAGGCCCCACCCCGGGGGGTTTGCGGGGGTGGCGGAATTTCCCGAAGGCACTCGGGTGGCGCCGAAGCCTCCGGCGCCCGCCCCCGGCCATATGGCGGCCGCCGGCGATCCGCCCGGCCAGTAGGTCCGTGTCCTTTCGGCTGACCGCATGCCTCGGTGTTTTGCTTCGTCGCTATACTCGTCTTGTAATTTGTGCTAAAACAACTCGCCGCTAACCCCCTCCCTGACCCCGCCAGGCTACCCCAGCCCCCGGCAGCTTCTACACTCCTAGCTTCCTCCGCAAACTGACAGTCGACTTTGAAACTTCGCGCCGAACTAATTCAAACTTTTGATAAAAATCGCTTCCTGTCAAAATAAGCTCGGAGCTTTTCCAAACTGTAATTGTTTGTGCGGATATTGCAATTGTTTGGTATACTAGTGACGTCGCCGCACAGCTGACACCAGTTCCCGTTTCCAGTGAAGAGAGAAGAAGAAGGAGAGAGCCGAGCGAGAGGAGAGGAGAGGTCGCGTGAGGAGTCAGCTGTTGATTTACGAGGGCGATTACAATCAGGTACTGTGTCAACCAACTTGATAAACAAACCTTCTCCATGAAATTATTCTGCAGGCGCTGCCGTCAGATGTCAATCTGGCTTAGCTGCGAAGCGCTAGCTCTGCCACTGCCACTCCATTTTCCTGGAAACAGTTTTAAGGAATCCATTTTCTTTCAGATTTGAGTGTGTTTATTTAGAAATCATTTTATGTAAAAAAAAATACTTTTACTGTAAAAATGGACAATTTACAGGTAAGAAATTGTTAGAAAATAATTTATTATTTCAAACGAAAAGTACGTAGTTAATTTACGGTTTCGAGAATAGCTTCCCCAAATATCAGTCAACTGCACAAATTATACCGATTTTTTTTTTTGCCATCGCCAATAAAAAATTGTGAATATTGGGAATTTTTGAAAATGTCGACATCACAATTTCGAAAAAAAAAATGAAATTTCATCATTAACAAAGTAGAACAGCACCTGATCATCGATAATATTAAGGTGAAAAACAACTCAAAACTTTCGACGTGAATCGTAAATATGTTATGTATTACGCGTGCAAAATCACTTTAGAAAATTCACTAAAGGAATCTACGAGTAAAATTGTATTTAAAAAGTATTTGCAGATTTCAGTTAGGTAATCCTTTCTGCAACATCATCAAAAAACGAACGCAATATTGAATAATTTTTGACTTATTTTTAATCATAAATTTTTCAAGGCAATGTTTAGTGAGCTTATCTTGTATCAACAAGACAAGATATGCTCTCACGATTTATTTACACATATTCTATTGATTGGTATCTACCTCCTACCTTCTTTGTTATAATTTTATTTTCTAAACCTATTATTTTACGTGCTTTATGGACGGACATTGGCACGTCCGTGCATTCTTCGTCGTGGCATTGTAAATACTTTGTTAGGTAATTTCAATCAATGTATACCACGAAAAAAACCTTTTCTGAAAACTTCTTTTTTCGCCATACACATTAAATATTAGTACGACGCCATAACTGTAAATTATTTTATTAATTTTCCAAGCCATAATACTTTAATAAGACTTACGTGATATAATTAAATAGCCCTAATATAATACTTGTAAAATTTGCTCACGTACTCAAAAACCATCTCCTTAGATAGTATCTAAATAATTAGGTCGTAGGATATCCGTTTGAATAGCATAAAAATGTGACTCTTTGTCTACCTTTGTCTAATTATTTTTTATTCTATTTATCTACTTGGCAAAACAGTAAAGACATTTTTTTTATTTGAATTTAAAATGCTTCCATGACATATCATATTCCTCCCTGCATATATTTTTGCTTCATAACATTGTTAGTATGTAACAAATTTTTAATTAAACTAAGTATTTTTTTTTACGGAATCCCTTTGTAAAGGGATAATGTTTTTAAAACAACCCAAAATCAGGAAAGAGACATGGTTATCTGAAAACACGATCTTTATAATTTTTTTTTTCCTAAATCCTTGTTCTGCAAGATGTTGTTTGGCATAATTTGCTGAACTGTTTTATATCTCGACGCATTACATGGATTAAGTAAACGTCTAATGTTTAAAAATCTAAATATAATTTGACTTTAACATCAAAGACATTTCTTTTCTTTTGATTATCTACTAGATTTCCATCGTGATATAAAAAACCTTTCAGCAGAAACTAGTTGTAAACTTTCACCAAATTGAATTGTTTTTTTTTCTATAGCTAAAATTCCCTGAAATTGAATAGCGATGAACGATTGAACCCTCAAAGCCTGGTTATAAATGTGCCTATTAGCTAAGAACCGTTTTTTTAATGAAATCTTTTGAAATTGCGCAATAACTTAAAAAAATATATATATAATTACTCGAAGCGACTTCAGTCAAAATGCATCACTGCGCTTGTAAACCTCATGATGCAATAGTAAAAAATATGCAATCCGTTGAGAACAAGCTGTCCGAGGGCCGGATCACAATTGTAATAAAATCTCCGTTTGTTTAGCTTCTCGTCGATATTCAATATAATGCTATCATCACGGAGTAAAAATCCATTTGTTGGGCCACGTACGAACCTGCCCGATTTATAGCCGAGATTGGGTTACTTGAGCTTCCCGCGAACCAGGAGCATCAATAGCCTTTTAGTGCCTTTTCGTGTTTTATCTACAAGTATTTTTCACTCTTTTAGGTTATGTTTCAATAATACTGCCGCATGGCGGATAGTGGGGGCTAGGAGACCCCATACAACAGCCAATGATGTTTTTAACAGATTTTATATTTGCAACGAGAGTAATAAAATACATACTCTTAGTCATTACTTTTTTATTTGATTTAACACTCAACACCTCGAACTCAAATGATTTCCATGTTCACAGCAGAAACGGAAAAACATTATCAATTTTTTTATGTACAGTTTGGCAATAAATAGTAGAAATTTAATTAGTGGGCCTAATTATTTGAATGCTATGGCAACACGAAGCTACTCACCTTGTCTTTGACTATTTTCTTTTTACATTAATTTTTTAACATTCGAATTTGAGAATTAAAGAAAAGGCAAAAGAAGATAATTCGATTTAATACTTTTTATTTTTTTAATTATTAATTTTATTCTGTGAGTATCACTTGTTAATGGTATAATCAGGGAGTATCACTTGTTAACGGTATAATCATGGAGTAACACTTGTTAATGGTATAACCAGGGGGAATCACTTGTTAATGGTATAATCAGGGAGTATCACTTGTTAATGGTATAATCAGGGAGTACCGCTTGTTAATGGTACAATCAGATTGTATCACTCGTTAATGGTATAATCAGGAAGTATCACTTGTTAATGGTACAATCAGATTGTATCACTCGTTAATGGTATAATCAGGAAGTATCACTTGTTAGTGGTATAATCAGTGAGTATCACTTGATAATGGTATAATCAATGAGTATCACTTGTTAATGTTATAATCAGGGAGTATCACTTGTTAATGGTATAATCAGGGAGTATCGCTTGTTAATGGTATAATCAGAATGTATCACTTGTTAATGGTATAATCAGTGAGTAACACTTGTTAATGGTATAATCAGGGAGTATAACTTGTTAATGGTACGATCATGGAGTTACACTTGTTAATGGTATAATCAGGGAGTATCACTTGTTAATGGTATAATCATGGAGTAACACTTGTTAATGATATAATCAGGGAGTATCACTTGTTAATGGTATAATCATGGAGTAACACTTGTTAATGGTATAACCAGGGAGTATCACTTGCTAATGGTATAATCAGGGAGTATCGCTTGTTAATGGTATACTCAGAATGTATCACTTGTTAATTGTATAATCAGGGAGTATCACTTGTTAATGGTATAATCAGGGAATATCACTAGTTAACCCTTTCAGACTTGAATTAAAACTAGCAGTGTTAGAACATACTTGATGCTTGATAACAATTGGTACTTTCATGTGAAAGAACCTTGAACCTCAGAAGGCGTGTTTCACATAAAATGTAAATAACATGCTCTGTATACAAAAAAAAATTAAATAAATAACATAAAAATTAAACAATATAAACATGCCTTCAAAACTTATAATAAAAAAAAAACACACACACACAAATTTTAAAATTTTAAAATGACGACCGCCTGAACGTGTAACTAAAATCCGGTAAAAAAAAATATGCCTAAAATTAGTTATATTAACAATTGGTCAAAGAAAACCTCCAATTTTTATTAGGTCTGGATAGGAAGGAAAAAAATTCAAATCTATTTTACTATCTTTCGAAATGTATCCTTACCTTTGCTAAAATTGTTTAGTCGTATCTTCTTGTATGGCTATGTGTACGTATGAGGCACAGAGGAGTTAACAATAAAGTCTCTCAAATATACATTATGCTCCCTTAATAAAGGTCTGGTGAGCAAATATAAAATCCAACTCTTAACTCCTGCTTTATTGCGAAGGCCCGGCTGAAAAATACACTGCGATATTATATAAAATAAATTTAACGAGGTACAATAACATATTTTACAAATGCTCGCTCGCTTGTAGCCAGGCGGCAGCGGGAAGGGCGGGTGCAGCCGCCCTAAGCCTGTTACACGGTCCGCAGTAGCGGATAAGCCTTGCAAATGGCCTCCCCAGGGCGGGCGACAGTGGCAACCTACGTCATATAGCACACAACATACAGCACACGGCCTGCAGCGCATAGCACACGGCCTATGCGACTATCCCACCACGTATAGGCCTATCACAAAAAAACCTCACACTCGGAAGCAGGCCAATGTGCCATGAGCACTTTGCGTCAAATCGGAGCAAAATATTAGCAATGATTTATAACCACAAAAAGGGAACACCTTCTGATAGTTTCATTTTTTATGGCGTTAGAACCATGCCAGTTAGTTCACGCAGAGTAATAGTCAATTAGTTTGGCTAAACTGAAGAGATTGAAACTATTGAATGCTGGAGAGATATAAAGTCTTTTTTATAATAAACCGAATTTGAACAATATTTGAGCCTACTATGCTTTGTTGCCCATTATGGAGAATAATCGACTTATGTTCGGAATGCCCACCTAAAATTTTATTTTATGTATAATTATTTAAAAAAACATACTAATATAAAATACAATTTCACGAAAGAGTTGACATGGTATCAAACGAACATATTATCTGACATTAAACCCACAAATCCTAATTTTTTTAAGTCTGGACTAATTAGGCACAGTTAAACCGCCGGGTAATCACTAGCGTATTTTTAAGGGACCCGATAAAAACTGCAAGTTGGTAATATACAACAAATGCAAAATAAACTCGTCCAATATCGCTAGTAATCTTGTATTCTCAAATATATTTTGAACACGAAAAACGGGTATGATCAAACAAATAAATCAAATGGTAATATTAAACGTACCACGTTATCGCATAATTTCATACCATTAATCACAAATCAAAAATCAAAAATGGTAAAACTCACTTGAAATATCAGGAAACATTGTCGGAATTTGCTGAAATACTGCATTCGTAAAATGCACCGATGATTTTACCGTGAATTCACGCGCGCGTAAAAAATATGATTCCCAAATGGGATTGGATCCACAAATCTGATTGAATTGTTCAAATCAAACAAAATATTGTAACATCCCATTCATTCAATTCATAGGGGCAATGTGTGAAAGGGGAGATTAAAGGATTAAAATGCAATCAAAACATGATAGACAGGACGTAATCCAGTCCTACTCCGGTCGTACATATTTTGATTATAACCATAAAATATATATTTATATGAACAAGTCCTACGTCACCTAGATTAGCAATCCATCAGACGTTGCAGTGTGGAATTTTAAGCGGCATTTTAATTGAAAATATTTTTTTTATAGTTCGTACCTAATTTAACATGGACATCGTGCAAGTCGAACCACCAAACCAAAACGGTTAAAACATTAAATTCGTTTCAGTTTCTTCCACAATTTTAGACACTCGATAATTTCTATTCGGATATCAAAACTTTGGTTAATTTTATAATATTTCATAAAACATACGTGGGACGGTCAGAAAAGGGTCATATTTCCGATGTGATTTTGATAAATAGGTACTAAGCCTGTGTAAATTTTAAAAATATGCACTATATATTATTCTAATTTAAAATATTATTTTTATCGTACTACGTAATAATATTATCATTTTTTCGAATTAATAAAAGATCGTCGGAGCGGAATTATTTATTATTTCGAAATATTGATAGTGTTATTACGCAATACGATAAATATTACGTTTTGAAATAGAAAAATATTTATTAAATATTTTATAAATTTACGTAGGCTTAGCATTTATCAAAATCCAATCTAAAATATTACTTTTTCTGACTGTCCTATTGTATGTTTTACAAAATATTGAAAACATGAATATGATTTTTAAAGAGGAGAAAATTATTTTTAAGCCTTACTCATAACGTTTTTGTGATTAAACTTAACCAAAGATTTATAATCTGCATTAAATTTAAAAAAAACATTCAAGTTACTTAGTGTTCATGAAAAATTTAAGCTACACACTCTTCTTTTTTTTAAATTTATCTTATCGTCATGTTAACGAAAAACCTTTACAGCATTTTTTAACGATATTCAACTTTTTAAATGTTTTTCTAAAACAGTCAGCGTAGAACTGTCAGAAATGTGTAATATTTCTGATTTTATTTTAATAAATGCTGAGCCCATGCAAATTTAAAAAAAAACATAATAATTATTTTTCTCTTTAAAAACACCATATTTATCGCATTACAATATTATCATTATTTTGAATTTATAAATAATAACTCTCCGACGTCCCTCTCCCCGTTAAATACCAGCACACAGTACAAATTAATGGGAATTTTTCAATTAAAAAAATATATACATTTGTGATTGCGACATATTTCGCTTGTTTACATTATGGGGTAATCAATATGGGTGGTTTATTCAAATTAATCATCAGTTTATGTGCTCGTGTCATTAGCGGCAAATTCACAACCACAAAATACCAATATTGTGTTTCGTGAAATGTTTCATAAATGATATTGAATTATGATTTGGAATTATGTATCTGGTTTCAGAGAACAGCACGATTTATTTGAATTATTCCAGATAATCGCGTAATTTTTATTCTATTAATGTCTCGAATTAAGATTTAGACATTTTCTTTCCTACCGAAGATTTGTTTGTTTCGTAGAATGCCATCATTTAAAAAAAGTTAAAATCGTGGTTATAAATTCGAATATACTCTTGCGATTTTAATTTTAAAAATAAATTCTTTCTTTTCAGCTATAACTAAATATCATAAATAGGATTTATTTATAAAATGGCAAAAATTAAAAAAAAAATGTATCAATCCAAAACTGTTAAGTTAGTGGCCTTTTCCGTCTGTTTTCTGAATTGGAAAAAATTTCCTGAATTTAAAAAAAACAGTAGGCACCTAATTAAAATATCATATGAATATATTGACTTTCAAATGGGAAAAAAAAAATTTAAAACTGTTAGGGGTTCTATCCTAAAAAAATGGAGAAAAAAAGAACAATCTTCCCGTTGGAATGGAAGTAAGGGCGCAAAAAGAAGTCGAGAAGGCTGTAGGGAAATATCGGGGTTAAGAAGGTTTGAGTACTAAAGGCTAAAGTCATGTATTGTGAAAATATGATACTAAACAGAAGAGGTAGAAGCACATTTATGTACTATTTTAATGAAGTTGGGTATGTGCAAACATTAAATAAAATGATTACCGTAAAGCATTAAATCATATCTGTTTCCTTCTTCCTACACTTTTGTGATCATTACATTTTCTTTAAAAAATACTCTACGTACATCAACCCCATACGTACATCCCATATTCTCCCCTGAATCTTGCGCATGGAGTTAATATTGCATGATATAAAATAGAAAATCTATTTCCTTGAAAAACAAGAACCTTATATCAATGAGCTCTGAAATTTTTTTTCCGTGTGGAATATCTAAATCGAAACAAACATGTTACCCCAAACCCTAGCCACATCAATATATTAGCAACATGAGATTTAACGCTTTGAAATATCTCTTTAAGTGGCAAAAAATACACAGGACCATGTATTATTTGTATGTTATGTATTTGTTATGTAGATGTCTCACTTATATAATAAGACAAATATTGCTGTTTTTTTTGTGAATACCGCATAAGAGTCCCAAGTGCTCCCAACCATTTGGAGATAAGTAAGACTATGGCATCCCCAATTGGAGAATGTTGTGAGGCTGATGGTAGCGGGGAGGGGAAGGAGAATGGGAAGAAGAAGGTGGGAAAATACTTGGATATTTAGATCTGGTCACCAAACATGGATAAAAACCATTTCAAGCAACGTTTCAATTCTGAATGGTGGTCTTTCACCAGGGTAATACTGAGAGTATCTTCCACTCTGGAACGTGCGTAAATTTAATTATCATTTTAATTAATTAATTGTGAAATCGCGTTTGGATCTCATCCAGGCGTTGTGAGTTCAATTCCTCGGCTGGCTAAGTCCTCCATTGTGACACAAGCAACATCTTCCGATTACTGTGATTTTCAAATATTGTCAGGTTATTCGTAACCTGGGAATATTTGTCTTTCTTTAAAAAAAAATTTAATGAAAATTACTTGCGCACACCGGGATTTGAACCCGCGACCTTCGGATTCGTAGTTGAAAGCCTGATTCTCCGACGAAACCATTAGAAAACTAATATAAATTTAATTTAAAAAATTGACCTACGACAGGTAGTAGTCAAACTCAATCAATATTTGATCGATAGTTTTGGATTTTTTCAAAAATTTTAATAATTGTCTGCATAATAAATCATGGAAATCTTTTATCTTCTTCAGATAATCCTATTCTTTCGCAAACAAATGCAATGTCTTCGGTAACTTCAAAAGAAGATTCCGCAAACGGATGTATCCACATCCATAAAATAAGATGTCGCATTGCAGTCATGGCGATAGTTTATCATCGTTGACATAATATGGTACTCCTCCAAATCTCGGCAAAATGCAGCGTGTCATGGAAAACGATGCAACGAAATTTCTGCAATATCATTCCACTTGAGATACGTCTCCTGGACATATCTCAAGTGGGATGTGATAATACGAAATAGAGTCGTTTGTATAAAAGCCTCGCATGTATCGGTATTTAACAATCATTTTATTGCTCAATAGCTTAAGGATTTAATATTAAAATTTTCTAAACCTTTGACAGAATTTGGGATTAACGACGTTTTACTTAAAACCAGCTGATATGATCATTTAGTTTTTTTTGGAATAAAGTTATGAAGTCATAAATTCTTGCTTGTCGTTTGGGTGCCATAATTGATTTGAGAGCTAAAGTAATGCCTTGTGATGACTATTGCTATCTCTGAACAAAGAAACAAAGAAACATTCACTTGAAAATTTTATTTCATTTCTAAATTAACTTTTACGAAACGTATCTAAATAATAAAGTTCTTAAGTAAGTACCAACTTCTGTTTTCCATTTCGAAAATATTCTACCGAAACAAACCTTCTTTTTTTGAATATGTAATCTGTGGCTAACCAGAGTAGTATATCTGTGGGCTAACCTGAATAGAATTACATTCACAACATATAATACACAACATGACGGGTTCAGTGTTTTCAATACTAATTTTAAAACGTTATTGCAACAGTTTTACATATTGGAATTCATTCAAATTACTTTCTAAACCTTCTCGGCACTAATCAGAATAAACTGTGCTATTTTCAGTGAAACCGGTTGAGTGATTTTCGATAAAATCGAAGACAGATAGACAAACATTCATTTTTATATATAGAGATAACAATTTGACCCAACGACACTTTCTCTCGCTAAGCAGCATCAATAAATTCTTAATTTTTACTATAATTTGGGCGATTGGGAATTTTTTTTGCCTAAGATAATAAATGCCGATCTCCGTGGTTGAGTGCTTACGATCCTTGGCTATGAATCCGGAATTCGCGGGTTCAAATACCGGCGTCCGCAAGTAAATTTTATTGGATTAAATTGTGTTATTTCACAATTTATTCATATCAAGTATATTTGCGGCATGTTCCAGAGTGGTAGATACTGTCAGTATAATTATTTCAACAATATTATATAATACAACAATAAATAAACATCATCATACAAATTTAGGGCAAAATTAGGATATAGAGGCGCATGCATGTTGTGATCAATGTACACATCAGAACTGAATAAGCAGGTACTTTCCCACCTTCCTTCTTCCCCATCTCCTTCCCTTCCTCAATACCTTCAGCCTCAAAACATACCCCATCTGGTAATGCCATTGACATCACTGACTCGAGACGGTTAGGGGTAGTTGGGACTCTTAAAAAAAAAAAAAAAAATGGTGAAAAGCAAGAAAAAAATCTTACTATTAACTCATTATTTCTTAAATCTGAGGTCCGGAATTCACATTTCTAAAATTGTTAAGAAGAAGGATTTTAAGTTTTACTTTTCTCTGTAATACTGGACTACCAATATTTTAGACCAGTCTATTTAAGAAGCGGTAAACCGGAGGACTCTCAGGATTAATAGTATGTGTATAAGTATTGAAATTAGCATGATTAACTTAATTTAGTTAAAAATGGGACTTCCGAACTTAGAATTAAGTACCTAACAATAGGACTTATGTAATGGACTAACGACACTTAACCGAACTTTGATATGTTAGATATCAGTTCAGAGATTCGGGGTAAATAGATAGGTTCATATACAAATACGCTGAACAGAAATAGTAACTAAAAGTTTTTCATCGAATGGCACAATATTGCAAAATTATTCTAGATATGTAAACAAATATAATATCTTTGTCAGGTAAGGGTGCTGACAGATTACCGCCGGTTACCGGCCGGTTTTCTACGGCTAATGCTGATTTGTATGGCAATATACGCAGGGTGGCACACTCAAAGGCACCGGCCGCGTATTCCCGTTTGCATGTTCAGTAGACGCATATGCCCTCCCAAAATGAACATGGGTTTGTTGTGAGGTATCTCTCTACAAAACCGTGTTAAACGGGCGTTCTACAGAACACGGGTTTGTAGACAGATATCGCACAACAAACCCATGTTCATTTCGGGACGGCATATGCGTCTACTGAACACAAACGGAAATACGCGCATCGGCCAGGGATCGTACCACACAAAACAGAACCAGCCGATGAAAACCGGCCGGTTACCGTCGATAGTCTGCCAGCACCATAACGAGAAACGATAAATACAACATGACCCAATCATGGAAATGAATCACGAAAAACGCAGCAGAAGATGACGTCCCACATCGTGGCTTCAAAACCCTCGTGACTTACCAATGCAGTTATGATGAGTTTTTTACGAGCTGCAGCCTACAAGATTAAGTTTGCTCTGAAGATAAGTTATAAGAAATACCTGAAGTTGATAAATACCTATATATTTTTTTTTTTTATTATTTTATTAAAGTTTAAAACCTCATTATAATATTTATTCATTGAAGAAGATAATATTAACTTAACCAAAATGAAACATGAAAAAAAAACAACAGAAAATAAAAATATATCAGTCGCATGTGGGACTCGAACCCAGGATCTCTGTCTTTCCGGGACAACCGCTTTACCAACTTAGCTAACGAGATCAGTTCAATTTATGTCATCTTCATCGAAATCATATTTCAAATTCAAGACTTTTTCAATATCGTCCTCTATTTTTTAATCCCATATTATTGTTAGCTATCTTTATGATGATTACAAAATTCTAAACGAACACGATTGCAACCTAGATAGTGATACATCTATTGACTTTAAATATTTTTATTTTCTTTTCTTTTTTTCGGTTTCATGTTTCATTTAGGTTATGTTAATATTATCTTCTTCAATGATTACATTGATAAATACCTCATCGCTTAAGATTAAATTATTAAAGGGAAGTTTAATGATATTTTTTTACGTAAGTCAACTTCTTCCCTTTCTTTATCAATTATTTCAGTGACGTTGTTAGCTCCGTACCAACAAAACATCAACAACAGACTCGGTGTCACCCTAACATCCATAATAATTCGTAAATAGCTTCTAAATAGTTAGTTAGGTATTTGAGCGAGCCTACTCGGCCACTCCCCGGAAAGGGGAGCGCTGGGAAGGGGGCGCTGGGCAGGGGGCGGTGGGCAGGGGGCGGTGAGGCCACATTGCCGACCGGAGCTTACCGTAGCAAACACCAAAGTCTATATTTACTTTTTGAAGTGTACATTTGAGGAATAACAACTGGCCACAACAACGCACTGTGTATATAAAACTTGTGTAGGGAATTATGTAGGGGATATGTGGAAAAAATACCTTTTTTTACATTCTATCTAGGAACGTACTACCGTCATAAAAAAAAATACTCTGTTTTTAAATATTTACTTTTTTAGATAAAGTTCTGTTTTCGGTGGAACCTTTCCATCGCCAGGATAAAGATACTGGCAGCAAATACAGAAAAAAATAATATGAGTAGGAAATATCAGATAAAGAAGGGAAAAAAAAAATGTAGTTTTTTGGAAAAGGGAGATGAGTCAATATTAGTCAACTTTACAGGGGAACTGATTTTTAATTGTAGAATTTTGTAGGATATGAGAATTCTAATGAAGATTATATTAAATATATTTGGTAAACAGAGACGTCTTGAATTACCTCTAAGTGTGGGTTGATTTATAAAAAAAAATTCTCAACTCTACATGTCAACAGTTAATATTTTTATCTGGAGAACTCGTCTCTCTTTTCTACGCAGAAAAATAATTAGAATTCATAATTTCTTCAAATTGGTATTCACTTTGTGGCGTCATTATTAATAAATGAATTAAAAAGTATACTTTATATTCACTACTGTATTAATATACACAGATCAACATGTTTTTAAATCGATGCTTTCTTCACCAGGAATTTATAGAATACTATATGTATTACTACATGTATTCTATATATTCCTGGTGAAGAAAGCATCGCTGTCGAAACATGTAGGTTTGTATATATTAATAAAGTAGTGAATACAAAGTATATTTTTTAATTTATTTAGAATTAGAATTCGTTTGAGAAACTTAACTCCATATTGAATTATTTACTTATTTCCCTTTTCCAAAACAACACGGATATTATACAAATATTTAGTAAATTTTCGTAGTAAAAATTTATCAATATATATATATATATTTTCTAACTTGCCGCTTTCGAGTGACCTCTTACTTTAACTGTTCAAATTCAGAAAAACATATTTTATATAAAAAAAATTCATTCAGTGTTGGAGTGGAAAAAAAGTGGAGAAGGGATAAATTATTTAAATTATATTTAATTTTAAATATAAGAAAATCTTTTAAAACAAGTAACAGGTTAAAAATAATGTGTTTTAATACAAATTTAACCCTTATTTTAATGTTATTATGGTAAGTTACAATATATATCTATATATTTCAATAAGGTTTTTTGTCATCAGCAGACGTTAATTCTCGTCAATAGGCTTCATAGAATCAACATACGTCTTCACCTACTTGCTAATACTTCGTACGTATTGATTTAGCACAAGTGCCTCACAGTCAGTTCAAGGATTCAAAGAAAATCTAGAGGATGAAATGATTTCCAAACAAATAATATTTTAGATCGACGATGTCAACGCGAACCCATTGAAGTAAGAGTTATTATTTTTAACCAGCGTTTTGCCCGTTGCACCCAACGGCTGTGATTAACTTATATTATTTTTCCCAAACATAAATTAATAATCGCATGCTTGCAAATTGATACTGGAATTAGTTTTTTTTTCTTTATTTATTCCCTAATTTAAAACATAATTTGACACCCACGATTTAATATTTATATTACTATTATTTTATGTTACCGGCATATTTCAATCAACACAAACGAACCTAACCTATCCGAATCTAGCCCAACCTAAAAAAACCAAACTATTCCTAACCTTTACTTACCTAACCTACACTAACCAAACCAAACTTAACCAAACTGAACTAAATCAAACTAAACCAAACCTAACTTACCCTAACCCTTGTAGTTATCATAAACCAAATCATAATAGAAAGTAATCATCTGCAGTTACACACACACTTATGATAACCTAACCACCCTTCGGGTAATTTTTTTTCTGAGAAAGGCGCCATAAATATAATTTGATTTATTTCAAATAAATTACTAATAACAATAAAATACTTTCTGTTAGTGGACGTGGGAATCAAATGAATACTTAGGGGCATTGAAAATACCTACGTACACCCAACACCCAAATAAATATTGATTTTTTTAATGTCTATTTAAATGCATTATATTTTATGTGGGCACTTTATCCCTTGACTGCATTTAAGAAATCTTTTCATCTTTTTCTTAACACGTACAAGTAAGTTCCAAATATGGAAAGTTTACGTTGGTACGTACCTGTGTAGACGTGCAAGAATTTGGTTTTTTAAAATAGCCAACAAAAGTAATACCGGGTTTCCTCCTTATAACTATTGTATGGTCAATTTCACAGTTCGAGTCTTTATCTATTCTATTTTTTTCTATACTATTTCAATTTTTAAAAATTGTGTTGTAGAACACTGTTTAATTATTTTTATTTTATTTTTAACAATAAAAATATTTAAACAGTAATTGAATTTTAGCAATAAAGTTTAAATTAAAATGGAATTCTGCAAATCATATTTGAAAACAATAAATAAATAAAAATATGAATAGTATTATAGTTTGTGAATGTTTTTTCATTGTTAATATATCTCAACTTTAAGTGAAATCTTACATAAACAAAAATACAGAATTGTATTAATGGTAATGTTTTACAATGTTTGAGTAATATTTTTAATATACCGCTTTCAACTAAGCGAAATAAAGGGACATTATCGAGTCCAAACGAATTTCTACCTTACTGAAGTGTGAAACGTATGAAAAAATCGATCGAATTCGAATGCTTTGATAAACAACAAGTCCGGGCTTCACAAATGCGGTTCACGCGGTAATCGACCCCGCTGCAGAGCGAGATGCGGGAGAACGTGAGTCAAAATTGAACTCTTTTTTTAATAACTCCGCTGTTAAAATAACAGTATTAATGTATAGATAAATAATCGAAATTTACATTATGAGCACGAATATGAACATCATATTTGGAACTAATGGATGTGATGAGATTTTTTTTTTAATCGAGTCAATCGATTATGTACTAACCTATAATGTATTTTAGCAGACAATTTATTATATCTTTGAAGTGCGCGTACATAAATTTTACGTTTTAGGCCATTTTTAGGCAAGGTGGAACTATGCAACTCAACTTACATCCCGTGATTTTTTCGTGGAATCAACTGGTATTGGACGTAAATATCTATCATTCTTCCTTTTTGTTGACGGTTTTTATAATTATTTACCTAAACATTATATTAAAATATCGTATGCTTTAATAAAATTAATTCTACTTCTTTAGGACAGTCCTTTGCAAAAGATCACAAAATAATATTTTTAACAAACAACATATGTCATAAAGCATTTCACCCAATAGACATGAAAATTTATTGAAAACATGGTAACTTACTTATAAAATCCTTTATTTCGAACAGCGATAAAGAATTTATTTGATTTATTGGCAATGCTAAAGCAAAAACAAAAAAATTATTTTCCCTTTTCTAGAATCTGATGTCTGCATTGTTTATTTAATACTGTAATCTGAGAAACGAACAGTGAACACCGGTTGGCATAAAAAGGTTGGGGCGGCGGGTAATTTGTGTGCCCAGGTAATTGATTGACCTGTTGTTTGACGTTTAATAACTTTCCCGGCCAATCGATCTCCATAACTCGTTTGTCCCCATTTATAGCTTTATGTCGGATGGAAATTATTAATTGATTTCTGTAAATTGAGAGCCATGCTCGAGTTTCTAAATTAAATTCAAAGCTTTTTCACCTTTTAAAATGAGTAAAGTTGACAATGATTTCGTCCCCTGATAATAACACTAAAGTATTTAAATCAAATTGACACCCTTCCGATAAAAATTAAATCCTTCTAATTTAGTATTAATTGTTTATTTTAATATTAATTATTTTACTTGCAAAATTGTAAAACTGAATACTTTTTTTGCGTCGATAAAATTCCGATCAGTAAGATCATGGCGTCATTAGTGACACAGCCTTGTCTGTGTGATTTTTTTTTCAGGCAAAACCAAACTAATTTATCTCGAATTTTAATTGTGAGATCTTGAAAATATCTTTTGCATTTGATGAAAAAAAATTACACGACATGCAATTCTGGAAATGCCTGGAAGTACTTGCTTATCTTTATATTAATACTCTAATTTCAATATTCTCTACACTCGCATTCTTCCATATCTCGCTGTGCAATAGGATCTATGATGGCGTTAACCGCATTTTTGTAACTAATTATTATTTCAAACCATTAGAATTTTGTCGACTATTCCATAACTATCGAACTTCACTAAGGTAGACATTTACGTTGACCTCTAGCAATCGAGTTTCATTTACGTGGACTACTTTAAATCAATACCGCCTAAATCTCAAGGACTGAACACTGAATCAAATTAGTCTCTTAACTTCTATAAATGCGTGGGTTCATAAGTGTATGGATTCAAGCGATTACGAGTACTCGCATTCCATAATATTATGTTTTAGTTTATGATAACCTCAAGGATAGTTAGGTTACGTTGGGTTGTAAATTAAATTTTCGGAAAAACAATATAATTTAATTATTTACCGGAGGTGTATACCGGAGGATTCAACGGGAAAAAACGCTTGACTTTTGAGCACATTGCACCTTACAGTACATATACTACACTTTTTATTACCTTAAATAGACTTAATAATAATAATAATTGGATGATTTGTACAACGCCGTTTTTGTGAAAAATCACCTCAAGGGCGCTGTACAAATATTATTTCCTTTTCTTAATCTAATTATGTACAAACAGATACAGAAAAACTTGACTTTACTTTTTCTTCGCAATACCTACACAACAACTCGTGATTTAAAATTAGGGTGAAATGAAGAAAACTAAATTCAGTCATCAATTATAAGCATAACTATGAATTTTAAGAAAATGTAAATATCCAGATTAAAATAAAACGGAGTTCTATAAATCAAACATGAACACAGTCAATATCGAGTGAGAACATTTAAAAAAAAAACCTGTTCAATCTCAAAATAAGTAAGCATAATTGCAATGTATAATAGGAATATTTTGGAATATAGGAATAATATATAAGGTATGCAAATAATATAATATGATATATAATATAAGTATTAAAATAGGTTAAGAATAATATGAATAGTATGTATGTATGTAATTAATTAATATAATATGTGTGTACTTAAGTTAATAAAGTGAACTAATTATGTATTTCTTTAAACATAAATATTTTTTTAAATATCAATTCGTATTTTAATTATATAAATTAAGATTTTGCATTTGGGAATAATGAGATAATTTATTCGCGTCATATATTCTCCTTACACTTCTCTCTTCGTTCATTCGCTCTACATGCCCAAACGATCTAAGCGTCCCTTTCTTAATCTTACATCAGCCTTGCATTCTTTACGAATCTCAACATTTTTCACACATCATACATGGTTTTACCACACATTCGTCTTAGAGATCTCATTTCTATAGCATTCAGTCTACTTTCATCCTTCCTCTGCCAGTTCCATGCCTCGCTGCCATACATCAGGGTAGATATCAGCACTCCATTGTGGACTGCTAGCTTCGCTTCCTTGGACAGCTTTCAACCAACCGCGTTCAGTCCTCCGTTAATGGAGTGTAAGGAGAATATATGACACGAATGTGAATGGAAGAAGAAGCCGGGGTCGCCCGAGGAAAACATGGCACGATCAAGTGAATCAAATACTCAAGTCGGGCCATGTCAGAAGTCGGAATAACAAAAGAGAATGTATGAGGCGTTGTATGAATGTGAATGAAGCAAGAAGTGTATGCCAAGATCGAGTTGTTTGGTGGTCCGTCCTCTCTGTGATGATGGTTAGTTAGTTAGTTAAGGTTAATTTATTCACCTCCGTTTAGTGCAACGGGCAAAACGCTAGTAATAAATTTATTGGTTGTATAATTTGTTAACTCTAAATAAAAAAAATTCACCTACCTACACGTCTAGTACTTTAAAATGTAGTTAAGTATGAATTATACCATACCGAAACGAATTCCGTACTCCCCTCGAAGCCTCCCAAAATATTAAAGTCGGTCTAGGGCGGACCCACTGGGTATACCTGACCCCGGGTTAGTGCCGAAGGAGGAGACTTTCGTCTTGGGAAATAAAACCGGTATGTGAGTGCGGGAATTTTATTTTCCAATATGGAGGTAACGCGCCCCGTAAGTGAATTAGGAATTACTTATTCATTTAACTACCGCTCGTCCCCGCCCTCGGCCCTTTACGAGGGGGATGTTTGTTTTTATGCTCCAGACGCCTTCATATTGCGGCTCGTGACACTTCCTCTCGGTTCTTCCACCTAAACACAAGGAGATATATTATTATTGTGTTTCGGCTTCTATTGAGGGAGACCTTCTAACTACTGGGTACTCAGTTCGCAGTGCCCCTCCACAGTAAAAAAAAACATGGAAACTGCGAGTTACATTATGTGAAAAGATATAAAATTGGAATATACTCATGTTCCCCTATTCATTATCTACTTTACTTACATATAGTGTCAACTTTTAGTACTTACCTGTTATTATTGCACTTACCTTAGCATGCGAAATTGGACTCATAGGCTAAAAACTCACTATAAAATAGTATAAAATATGTGGTATTTGCAAATCATTTCTCGGGAAACAGTGTGAAACTTACATTTTCCATGTAAGTTTATTTTTATTTTTACTTAATGTCCTGTGGGCTTACACATTCCTTCAATTCAATTGGAATAGGACTCGGCTGCATCAAATTACATGAAACCATTAAATACAACCCAGAAATGCATCATAAAGACCATTATAAAGGTCCCCATAAGGACGTCAACAACGGAAATTTTTAAACATTTCAACATTCCAAGTATTCAAAAAATCTTTGTCAAAAATATTCTAGTTAATCATCTTAAAAATGAGAAAATGGCTATGACTGTTCATGATCATAATACCAGAACAAAGAAACTAGACAAGATAAATATACCTAAATGCAATACTACTTTTGGACAAAGACTCTGAATTTTTAGCTGTAAAATTATATAACAAACTCCCACTTAATACCAAAAAAAGTCATTCAATCAATAATTGCATTAAGTCCAGCAAAACTTGGCTTAAGGAATTACCAGAACAAGAACTGACTACTATTCTCAAAAAAACATCATAGAAATTACTGGAAAGACCCTACCCTAACCTTGAAGTTGAAATAGAGATGTCGCTGAAACCCCTTTATGCAAAATCTGGTCCGTCTCAGCACAGGATCTCCTAGTGAGGAGGACTATGAAAAAAAATCTATAATTATGTGTTTTTTTTTAATATTTATACCTTACCTTAAAATATCAAAATTATATAGAAACTAATAAAAAAAAATTTAACAGTTATTATTTTAAAAAAATATAAGCTATAAAAACATCAGTATTGGCACTTTTAAGAAAACGAATAATAATGCTTTTCTAACTTCTTTATTACCACTGAACGCAGATTGCCTATATGCTTGTAGCGTTTTTACATATCATATTTTATTTATTATGTTCAAGCTTACTTTGTAGAACTCCGTTTTTATTTAAAGTTTTTTAAAATGAAAACAATCTGACGTTCATTATATGTACCTACAAAAAAAATAAAAATAAAATCGTCTCTCAGTGGCTTCTCCACATTTAGATAATGCCTTGATAGTGAAGGCGAAATAGCTGTTATGCGTAATAATAATTACCTACCAGAACTCTTCTATAAATAAACATTTTTTTTTAAATTGAATAATAATTTTCACGTATATTGTTTATCCTGGTAAGGCAAGCTTTGCTTCTGAAACATGTAGATATTTATATATTAAAAACAGTGATGAAAACAAAGTTTTTCTTATTAATTATATTAATAATGGCGCCACAAAATAGTTTCCTACCTTTCGAAGAATTGAATAGTAATAGATATTACAATTTTTTTAAACTTTAAATAAATATCATATTTTAGCTTGGGTCGGTTAGGAAACAGTTAAGAAGCCACTAAAAACAGGAAATTTATAATTTATTTTTTTCACACTTATGGTTTATTTTTAAATGAATCCACTTCTAACAGTAAAAAAAAAACATCGCAGAAAATATAAAAAAAAAAACAACAACATTTCATGTTATAATCGAACAAATAGTAACTGAAGTTAATGCAATAAAAATGTTTTTTTTTATAAACCGTTGCGATAATGTTAGAATGCAGTAAATTTATTACCTACCTTCGGATAACAAGAAAGTTAAAACTTAGTTCGGAGATAATAAATCTCCGCTGACCCGAAGCCACTGCATTCAAGGCATCACATATTATTTTACTCACTTGAACTACGAATCAAGTTCATTTCAAATGTAATATCACATGAACTTATCAAATAAAAGACTGGGAAAGTTAAAGCGCTCGCCGTCAAGTGGAAAAAATAAATGCTCGGCACTCAAGAGCTTTATGCGATGGCGGTAAATTTTATACGGAAACTTTTATTTAATTTATTTAAAATTGGTTGGAAACGACATCATTCTCGTGGTTTCGCGACATCTTTTTGAGTGCGCCCCTTACAAAATTGTAAGAGTATTCTATTTAAAGGATATTTCTTGAGACGATTTATAAATGCGTTAAATTACGATGTTAGGACGGTCAATATATAAAGGGTTGTGGGGTTATAATATTTCCGCCTGCCCGTGCGTTGAAACGGCTTAATCGTAAATAACTAAAATGTTTTTAAACATTTTTAATTTTTACTAATGTCAAAGGGGATCTGAACATATACGGTATATATTTGTATGTAAGAAAGTTATGTTACCAGCATTGAGGGACATCGTATAATATATGGTTAATTAAATATGATTGTGAACTCAATGCAGTCCCTTAATGATTCGTGAGAGCGATACACAAGTTAGGATTCTGACCTGTCAGGGAATTGAGACACCATCCAAAGGGTTGCACCTAAATCCAAGCGAGTCCAATCCAACAGTTATGATGCCCTGAATTAAACGAGTATAGTGACACAAGTTGGGCCGCCTGCGGGCAGGTAATCGCGTTAGCTCGCTGTTAGTGGCGCTTTATACCCGCCCTTGCGGGGATAGGTAAAGGGCTGCGGCTGCACCGCGCACGGTGTATGTAAGGCATTCCATTCTACCGCAAGATTAAAGGAATTTTACTCCCTCCACAGTCATGCATGCAATGTATGACCTCTTTAATCTGATTGCCACAGATGAAGGGGTCTCAAAAGACTTTTATATAAATTTTAAACCACTCCTTCAAGCTGCTAACTAGCGAACTAAGTTTGTTGTCGTTAATTAAATGAATAAAAAGTACTTTGTTTAAAACCACTGTATTTAATATGTAAATATCTACATGTTTCAGGAGCAAAGCTATCCTCTTCGGGACAAGCAATCTATATACTAAAAATAATGACAAGTATTGACAAATAACAAGAAAATAGAACAAATTAATAAATAAAAAATTAAAAATAAGTGATGAAAGTAGGTAAGTTATTAATTAAAAAAAATAAATTTAAATGTTGATATTTACACATTAAATAGAGTGGTTTTAAACAAAGTAATTATTATTAATTTAAATTACATAACTCCATAAAGTTATTCTACATAAATTGAAGAAAAAATAAATGCCCTTCACTTAAATAAATTTACTCTTACAATTGAGTCTTTTTCCTACCGGTTTCGGAATAACCGTTCCTTCATATGGGATAAATAATTACTAACTTAACATTGTTACTAAATCATTGCTAATACATTAGGTGTTGGAGTGGGGGTGGATTTGAAACTGGGGGAGGGCTAAGAAAAGTGTTGGGGAGTAGAAAGATGCCGATAGTGTGGAGAAATGGAACATGTTAAAAATAGGACTGTAAGAGAGCTTTTCATGATTATTGATTATGTTTCCGCTATTCTAAGCATATTTTTTCAATTTCTAATTCTCTAAGTTGTCTAATCGTTTTCTTTTATTGTTAATATGTCGAATGTTTATACCAGTATCTTTACATAAGCAATGGTACATTGAAAGTTTGTGGTAATTCGAAGTCAGAAAAGTTGTTATTATTAGTTATCTCACATGTTTCTTTAATCTCGATGAAGGAACGGTGTTTAGAAAACCGATAGGAAAAATGATTAGTGAAGGTGGTGTTTGCACTAAAAGAATTTATTTTATTATTTAGAACAACCACTAAGTATTACGTTCTGTATGCAATAGTATAAAATTAGTTTCGTTTTAATTCTAGCCAATATTAAAAAAAATCGTTAAAAATTTTGGACCACTTTACAGTCGAGTGGTCCAAATCGTCGGATTCGCTATCAGGCTTTGTTGGTCCTACATCTTTGTAACGTCAAATAATAAAGATTTTAGCTCTTGATGAAGGAATATAGAGAATATTTTTTATGTAATCATTTATTCAAGAAAAAATGCACTAATTGATACAGGGTTTATTTTTTAAATTCTTTAAATATCAGTTCTGAAGAATATAAAAAATGGTTTTTTTAAGATTATTTTAATTATTAGTTTTTTAGTATTGTAAAGATGCGTGAGTTTTATAAGTATCACTCAATCATATTAAACCATTTTGAATTATGGATTGACAGAAAGAAAAGTAGGCCATCCTAAGTAGTTTTTCATTCAGAATATATCTCATACAACAAAAGATATACGTCAATTTTTGTACTCTGTTTTTGAGAAAAGTTACGTTTGGTGACCATTTTAGGCATACCTTGGTATTCAATTGATGTTTTGTTTTCAATTTTAGTACATAATAAGGTACAGTGGTGATGTTGGTTGTTTGATACAGAATTAAACATAATGTCTATTTCAGACGGTATTTTTTGTTTTTGTCATAAATAAGGTTACGTGGTGTGTTTTTGTAGAGTTTAACGTTAGAAGATTGGTGTAAAATCACATTTTTAAATTATTAATGTATGTGTTTGCCTTTTTATTGATTTGTGTGTTTGCTTTTGGGATAATAACCGTGTCTTCGGCGTATGAGACAATTTCACTATATTTATCAAATTCAAATATATCATTAAAACACATTATAATTTAAAAAATAAAACAATAACTTTGTTTAGATCACTTTTATTTTATATTTTTGCCGACCGGGTTTCGCTAATGTCACATCACCAAGTTACCACTTCATATGAAAATATAAAACACATTATGAACAGGAGTGGTACTAGAACTGTGCCTTGTGGTATGGAGTAATTACTACTTTCAGAGGGGTCATTCGAATCATTGAACAATTTTACTTATTTAAGTGTTTTATCCTAAAAGGCTAGTTACCCATCATATTACGGTTCCATCTGTTCCAATTAATTATTTTTTTTATTATTATATTCGCATGTGATAAACTATTGAATATATTGTGAGGTTATTCGTATACCAGAAATGTTTCTTTTCATTTTTAAATAAGGCCAAAAGAAATATCTTTCGTATGCAGTATCTTATCTAAACCGCCCTGGTTTTTGTATTGGAAGAGTCGTTTAATATTTAGAAATTTTCAGCATAAATAAAAAATCGTTCGTGTAATACGATAAAACTGCCTACTCCTTTTTTATCGCCAGGTCCCGTGTTGTCATCTTTTGTAAGTCCCTCCAGAATAGCTTTATGCTTTATACTTGTCGACCGTGAATTCGTAATTCCGCCCTCTTCCTCCGGGGCGGTCGGTTATTGTCATGGGCGGGCACCCAGCGCCAGGGCGGCCAAGGCGGCTGGGGTACTGGGGCGGGGACCAGCCTCTGACGTCGGGAGGAAACATTACGGCGGTCGGATGGAGATAGCGAGAATTGGCCATAATGCATCATAGCTAAATATGGTTTGCTCCGAGTGCGGGCCGTGACACCCCATTGTCGCGAGGCGGGATGCTCGGTTGGAGATTACACTTTAGTCATTCCATTCAGCGTTATAGTGTAAGCATTCTATGGGTTTAAGATTTAATGGGTGATGTGACGGCTAACACACCGCATTATAAATAAGTTCCTGTTAACATGTTTCGGATACAATTATAAAAATAAAAATAAAAACAGTTTTACGAAAACGGGTTTAGTATAATTTTTGGATGTTTATGTAATTTCTTCAAAAGATTGGTATTCTCTTTGTGGCGTTATTATTATTAAATGAATTAATAATTATTTTGTATTCACCACTTTATTAATATACACATATATACATGTTTTGAAAGCGTTGCTTTCTTCATCAGGAATATATAGAATACTTAAAAATAGTAATGTCAAGTATAGAAAAACGATAAACATAGAGCACAATAATGTAAGAATTGACAAATTATCAACATACCCAAAAAAAATATTAAAGTAGATAAATAATTAATCAAAAATGTATAATTTTTTTTATAAAATATTGAATAACAAATTTATATTACAAATTAATAAAGAAATTATTTTTATTATTAATATTGATGTGAAAATAAATTCAAGAGATATTTAAAAAAAATCGATTATTAATTAAATTTAATTCACTATTAACGCTTTTTCTGATTTCTAAAATTTCAAATGTATCTAAACCTGTTGAATTTGTATGTAAAATTAATATAAATTATGTATATGATATGTGTATATTAATAAAGTGGTGAATAGAAAATAATTTTTAATTAATTTATTTTGGATATTTAACTAACCGGTCATTACGTCGCTTCTTTGATGGTGTACTACATAACTCTGTCTTTGCCTACGCTCCTCGCTTCATTCACATAGTTACTCCCCGGCTCTTGGAATGATCTATCTCAAGTATTTAATTCACTTGATCTTGCTTTGCCTTACTTCTGCGTCCTTTACTTATCAGTCCATTACTTTCGGGTCGAATGTTACTCCTTTCTCCGACCCTCTATCTCTTCTGCTCTACATGCCTTTTTGTACGTAATTATTTTTAAATGTTTTTTAGACTTATCGTTCGAATATCAGCAAACGTAAAACTGTTCTTTAGGTATCTCATGTTTCCCTTAACTTCCTTTTTTTTGTATTTCTTGGTCATGAACAATGTAACAATTTCTAGACATTTGTTGAAAGAGTTTTATCCACTTTGTACATTTGTTACTTTCATTTTATTACAGTGCTACCGATTTCGACACATCGTGAATGACTCGGATTCAATATGACAAAATTCCTAATTTATGTTGATTGAATTTCATCACACTGGATATTTCTTCAATTGTATCTATTATATATTCGAAATTAATTACATTTACAATCCTCGCAAACGTCGTACGCCTGAAAGAGTTGCGAAACAATAAGGCGGCCCTAAACCGCAAATCTGATTCATTTACTCGTCGTTATTCTGCTACAAAACTGTATCATAAACATCGTATCATACTTGGAATCCAATTTCCCCGTGCGCTATCATTGCCTGCGAGGGGTGGTTGGGGGGGGGGGGGGAACTCCACTCGGGTGGGGCGGATTCAATTTTACATATTGCTCTGTTTTACATATTCCGCAGTTTTATGTATTGTGCTATTTTGGGGCCCCGTGCCAGAGTACCGAGTGGGCGCGGGTACGAGTACCAGGCGAGCAGAAAGCACACCGGGTATATAAACGGCGGAAATGCAATATTGCCGGCCGTAGGTAGCTAGCTACCAGTGCCAGCTAGCGGGTGTCGGATAGGTAGCCCATATAATATGCAACAGTCAATTTAACGGGCATAAAACAGTAGTGCGGTCAGCGCTAACCGAGTTAATTTAAATAGCTTCATTGTTCTGATGAAAAATCTACGACTCTGGTATTATATCTGGCTGCCGCGAGATACGATAACCGCGAGAATCTCTATTCGATTTACACATTGCTGGAATTTACGAATCGTGCATTTAAAAATAAAATCGGATTCATTAAAATAGTATTCAATATTATTTGCGGTGAGCGTTAATTTTAAATATTCGGACGAATGTGACACAGGTACAGATTAAAAACATGCACACATGTATATCTGGACCAACTCTAGAATCAAAGTGGACTGTCCGTTTGCGATTTTCGTTTATTTGATTTCAATGCCATAATTCTTACTACTCTTCTAAGTTTGAATCGTAACCAATCACATAATAAAAAATAAATTAATACGTCTCCCAATAAACGCGCGTAAATTTATGAAGACAATGTATTTCCTGGAATACTATAGTTTGATTCTACAGTAAAGTTATATAGCAGGTAATAGAACAATATTATATGATTTCATCCTAAACTACTGAAGTACTAACTTTTCAATTGAAAAGTTTATAGTTCATGTCAGAAGGTGGGACCAGCAATTTTTCAGTAATTAAAATGGTTAAAATAACATTAGAGGGGTGATTACATGTATGGGAACAATGGACAACCGCAGATGGTATTTGATACTATCCATTAATTTAATTTATTTCCAAATCGGAGCATTGTTTCAGGTTAATGTATCCAACCCTCAACGTGAAATCAACTATGCCTAATGGAAAGTAGTTTTACCACTTTGCATCAGGCATCAGAACAAAACGTAAAGCCGATGCATACATTCCCCTGCAATAGGATTCGTCTAGCTCCGCAATCCCCTGTAGCCAAATGCGGATGGCCAAAGTGCTACAGTAGAGATGTGCAACTTTTTTCATTATACTTAATGAAGAGAAAGTGAATCTCTTTAGCACCTACAATCTCCAAATGCCTCCCGATTTCCAAGAACAATATCCATTGCGTGCAACATACATATCCACCCCTTTGAACAACTTACCTTTAACTCGTGTACTTTTACCAATGGGATTATTGTATTATCATGTGATTATGAAAATGTGAAAACTTTTGTGATTAATTAGAATATTTCACCCGATATCAAACTGTCGCATTTACACAAATTGAAAAATGACTAATACAATTTTTAACCAACATCTTTTTTCCTAGAAAACTATGAACAAAATCTGTCAGATTTTTTGTAATATGTTCATTTAAATAAAACATTTCGTCTGTATGTAATAATTTATTTGGAAAATGATTATCATATTTCAAACTAACGAACCAATACACCATTTCTGCGCTGGGGTACACCGAGAGATTAGAACACCAAACACCTCTTTCTTGGCACGCGATTGTTGCTCCTGGTTCGTACGTCATTCCATATATACCTTTTAACTAAAATTCTGTCTTCTTACTTGATCTGAAATCTATGTATTATATAATTCGTTATTCCATTTTGAAAACTTTTCGGGATTAACAAAAAACTGCCATTTTTTTAAATTAGTAAGATTTTTTAAAAAATTTTTTAGACACTATTTAATGGACATATTAATGCATGTTTTATTATTTTTTTTTATATAAGAAAAAAAATATAGTCCACTTTTATACTGATTTTATTCAAAGCATAAAATCGCAAGTAAATCGAAAAAACGTAAATATTCATTCAATCGAATAACATTGTTCAATTTCTTGTTTATTAATTTTATGTTGTGTTTTTATTTTATTGATTTTACTTAAAACGATTAAAACTTATAATTTTAATACAGATAATATGAGCTTGTCCTAGTAATTTTTTTAAATTGCTAAATATGGCATTAAAATACAAGTTTGTGAATATTTGACTTCTGGTATCTATGAAAAATTACTTATTAATGTAACTATATCTTCCTGGGAAATTTATATTCTCAAATATGAATTCCGATATGAATAAAGTAACTAAATTTCATCATTTTTGATCTTCTATCTGATAGGTACGTTGTATTAGATTTTAAAAAGAGTTTCAATGACAAATAATTATTGCTTCCTTCATCAAATAATCTTTTTTTAAATGTGTTAATACACACATAAACATTTTCTTCGGAATGTAAATCGCTTGGAGTTCGTGTATCATATGAAATCGTGTTGTATGGTAAATGGGAGCCTGTTCCAAGTAATCTTATCCTTTGGTTGATCAAGATGAAGTAACCGTTGACGACCGAGCATGTTTGTTACGGCCGCGTCCGCCTCCCCCTGCCCTTGCCGGCCACCCCCGCGGTCACGTGGTCGCGGTCGGCACATCCGGAACAAAATAAGGGATGGGATGATAAAAGCCGCAGTTTACACTGTTATCCGCATTCACGATTATAATAATGTATTGAAAACACTACTCGAAACTATTTAGAACTGCCTCGAAGTTGACGATTTAATTTTCAGCTGACTCAATACATCAACTGTCTCATTAAATACGCATTTTCCCTAATAACAACAAAAAAAACTAATAACATGTAAAATTGCTTAAATATCATTTCACTGTGAGAATTGTTTCACTCCGTTTAATGCTAATATGGAGCCAGGAATAAAAAAGGAAAATGGAGGAAATGCCTTCATTGGAATTAGATTAAAAGTGTTCACGCTACATTTTTTTTTCTAAAACAGCAATTTTTGTGAGGTTACGGATTCTTAAATATTTATTGTCACTTAAAAAATAGATTCAAGGCTCTATTACAAGGATTAATTGAGCAAATAAATAAAATTTAAATAATCATTATCGACCGAATGTTTATTGTAAGCTTAACTTAGTTTAACTTTCTTGTGACATTTGAGTATTAAGTATTCATGTGAAAAATATTTATATGTAACGTTGAAAATATATGTGCAATTTCTCACAAATACAATTACAGATTTGTTCTTAATAATATTCATTAAAATGAAAAGTAAATAAATCAGCTATTGTGCCTATTTTCATAGAATATACATTAGTCATTTTTTTATTATTTGAGACTACGGGTACATTCATAAATAAATCCGATCAGTTATTCGAAATGAATTTATAACGAATACGATGAAAACAATTAGTGAATCCGTCCCCAAATAAACCGGCTCTCGATTCGAATAACGCAATTAATCACCACATTTTGTCAATTACGTCGTCCTTATTAATTGGTAACTCGACGGACAACTTTCAGACGAACAGAGAGCTTAATTTTATATTTCATTCGGGATTATTTGAAGGGTGTGAAACAGGTTGTATCCCGCCCCGGGAGGCCGGGGTGGGTGGAAAATGGGCTATTTTGTTTTGATTACCATCCATCATTGTTTTGGGCGTGTTTTAGGCCGCTCAGCTTTCGGAGTAAATATGCGGACCCAGTGTGTTTCTTATAATTAGTTTGCCCGCGTCGCTGTACGGCGTTTAGTGTTACCTCTCTGCTGGCTAGGGTTGCTAACTGTGAGCTGTTGGGCATTGGAACTGCTACCGGCCGTAGCCGCTGGCAAACAGTAAGGTCGATCCCGACAAGTGAATATGTTTAACTTCGGTGTAATGAAACATAACACGTTAAGCATTCCCAATCAAATAAATTTCTAGACCGCCTACATAAAATTTAACACAAACAAATTGTATTTTAAGTTTAGCACTTCATATCTACATATACCTGTATCATATTTTCGAAAGTTTGACTTGATTTCAATAAAAATAATAATTTAAGAGGAGGCTCTATGCAACAAATAAAAACACCATACTATTTCATGCATATTTTATAGGAAATAGCACACGGAATTTATCGGGGAATTTTAATACCAATACACATTTCTTTGGAATACATGCATTAGATGTTGAGTATGTGTTTAAAGAGTTTCGGTTTTTCCACTAAAATATAACAAAATTATTTATTAAAACAAAAACAAAAAATACACTGAATAAATTTCATGTGTGATTAAACTAAACACATGTGAATAAAGTATGTGTTACAACTCTCTTTGTTGCCGGAAGTAGAATATATATCTATGATATCATTAATAGAATATGTATCTAAGATATCATAAAGTAGAATATTTATCTATGATATCATTAATAGTATATGTATCTATGATATCATAAAGTAGAATATTTATCTATGATATCATTAATAGTATATGTATCTATGATATCATTAATAATGCATGTATCTATGATATCATGAATAGAATATGTATCTACGATATCATTAATAGTATATTTATCTATGATATTATTAATAGAATTTGTATCTATGATATCATTAATATTATATGTATCTATGATATCATTAATAGAATATGTATCTATGATAACATTAATAGTATATGTATCTATGATATCATTTAGTAGAATATGTATCTATGATATCATTAATAGAATATGTATCTATGATACCATTAATAGAAGTAAAAAACATTTATATTTCTATACCACTTTATTTTGTGACCCCAGACAAAAATATCTCCAAAAACGCCTGTTAAAAAAAACTATATTTGATTAAAAAAAATTATCGATCCAATTGATCAAGTTGCAACTATGCCTAAGTTTTATCAGAGCTGACTTATATTTAGCATTTCGCCCATCCAACATTAACAGGGCAGATTTGTTTTATGCGTCAAGTTTGAGTGAATGTGAATGAAGCGAGGAGTGTATGTCTATACTGAGTTTTTAGACTGTCAGCTGCTGCGGGGAAACTGTTAGTTAGTGCAGTTTAATATTGTAATACGCCTGCGTCCACCTGCTTGCGTGCTATGCCTTTTGCCTGACAACGGGCGAGAAATCCGACAATATTTGATGATATTCGACGCACGAGTCCCAATGCCCAGAACCAGGGGCTATTTTAAATTGGCTACATTGGGTAAGCTAGGTGTCGCAAGAAAATACGGGAAGGGGAATAAAAGAAAGAATAAAAGTAATCGGTTCTGATGTTAGTATACTTTTTCACTCTAGTAAAACATTGTTATCTATTTTTACGTAATAAAAAAAATTATATCTGTATATTTCGAGCTTATATTTTTATTTGTATTATTTTTCACTTGTTTATATGTATATTTTCATGCACATATTTGCTTTTAAAACATTGTAAAACCAAATATACAAATAATTAACAGTTACCCAAAGAGTTTGATTAATAACTCGTCGGAGTGTAACTTCGTTGTATGTCTTATTTGAAATAATAAAATCTTGTGAGTAATGAGATAGAAATCTAGTTTGAAGTTCAGACATTAATAAGGTTTATTGCCATTCTGTGAGTAGTTATGAATTTATCCACTGCTCTTAGTCCGGGTTAAATATACAAATATGTATTACCAAAATGTTACGACGTTACATTTTCGAATCTGCAACATCACGTGTAAAATTTAACTTTACCAACCTAATAAATTTGATTGCCTTTCATGTTACAACATCAATGCCAATAATTAAAACATCTGACAATTTATACCACTTTGACAGGATAATCAGCCTTATTATTAAAATTCCCCAAAACATAACGTCCGCGTGTCAACCCTTCCCGTCCTGGCGCCGGTAAGTACTGGGAAGGGTATCCGGTCCGTGGGTAGGGCTGTCCGGGTGTCCAGGCGTCCGGGTGTCCAGGCGTCCGGGTGTCCGGTGGTGGCAAGAGGTGTCCGATGCCCACCCTTGGGTGGCCGGCTATTATTTTTTACGTTCTGGTAACACAGTGACGTATGGACGCGCCGGAACATTGTGTTTCTACTGTCGATCGTAATTCGTTCTCTGGAGATTTTATGAATTATGATCCCTAATGACGGTAGGAAAAGGGGACCGATTTTATCATTCATAAACATATTGGATTACTTTGGATATTTACCGCTAATTCTACGTTATTTATTACAACAAGGCTAAGTAGTAAAATAGCGTACATAAACAACGGAACTACTTTTTTTTAAAAAGATATTTTGATTTATTTTATTCTTTTATTTTATAATATTATTTTCATATGATGGGAATTTGTACCCGCTAAGTAGCTTTTTTATATGAATACCGCACAAGAGTCTCCCAACCGTCTGGTGCCAGTGAGACTATGGCATCCCCAATTGGGGAATGTCGTTAGGCTGACGATATTGGGGAGGGAAGATGAAGGTGGGGAAATAACTGGCTATTCAGATCTGGTCACCAAAGACGGCTAAAAGCCAGTCTTTCACCAGGGGATACTGATATACCATAGCTTGTCAGCATTATTAGCAAAAATTTCTCCATAAATACTGTACTAAATAATTAAAAAATTGAAAACAGATGAATATTTCATATAAACGACATGTTAATATTTTTACTTAATATGATATATTATATTTTATCGAAGGAAGCAATCACTTTATGGCTTGATATTATAATTTAAATGAAAAAGGTTTTTGTTTTAAGTCACATTATTTTATTTATTTATATTTATTACTGCATTCGACCGGTTTCGGTTGGACTCAACCTTCTTCAGGAATGTGTACATATAAACTTTATATATATATTATTTTTTTTAGCCGGTCGAATGCAGACACATATATATATATATATATATAAATAAATAAAATTATGTGACTTAAAACAAAAACATTTTTTATTTAAATGATATATTATATGTTTTTAACGCAATGTGATATAAGTAATAACTAATATGTACAATGTTTATTTTCATTCAATTACCCTACAGTGTAAATTTGTAAATTTTAACGATAGGATTAAAGACCTGGTCTTTAAAAAATCTTTTATGACATACAAATCATATTCATTTTGAAAGCTTAAGGAAATAAACGATATTGACACAATATTTAATCGGGAATGTTTCCAGAAGTATTTAAATAGCAATTCAGAAGTATTTGAATGCAACCCTTTAAGATCGAACCTCGAACCCAGCTCCCTGTGATGTAAGTTCGCTGCTTAACGATTGAAATAAAATGTTTTCATTTCTTACTTTTATTTCGCAATTTCATTTAAGGGCTGAGGGTCATTGATTTTTAATATCCAACATTTCGTGCCGGGAACATTCTGAACGGCGGAAATAAAAATAAGTACCAGGCGAACATGGGCGGGGAGGTTAGGTGTAAATGTAATATTCCGCCCTGGGCTCCTATTAGGCGGGGAACGAACCGACCTCCCCCCGGGACCGAATTAAATTTTCACCCATTGTATCTGTTAAATATATTTCCACCCGCGATTTTCATATTTTATTTCCCACCGAATTTAGATTAAGTTTGCTGAAAGTTTCCAAGTTATTCAGACAAGCTAGTTTGAAGTTATGTGGTTCTCGCTGCCTACAATAGCTATCCAGTATTCAGATATTAAATGCGCGTGCACAAGCTGTCAAACTTATTAACATATCTAGTTTCGGCTCGACACGATCACTTTAAATACAATATCTATACTGAACTACTCTCTCGGTTGATATCCGCATCAATTATAACCAAAGGCAAAGTTTCAAGCTGCTAAACCCATTTAATGGGGACTTTTCTGTTACTTGTGTGCGTACTGAAAATAATTACCAAATTACTCGGCATGACAAACGAAATTGTCCATTTTCAGATTAAGTCATTGATAATCCCACTCAGTAAATAATCTGACTCACGGTGTGAATCATTTTTCGGTTTAATTTTTAGAAAATGTGTTGATGGCTACTACCAAAATTAGATATTATGGTACTGATGTGGAACTCATGGCGAACTCAAATATGTATTATTTTCAAAGGCAAGTGAGCATCGTAATATTAGTGGTATGCTTGTTCCCGTGGAGCCAACAATGTGACAATTTAATAACAATATATCCCCGTGCCATATGTGAACATTTATGCAATGTGGAAGTGTGAATATGTCCAATGGCGATATGTGCTCCACGCGCACTAAAGTTAGGGCCGCTCGCATTATGCATGTAGTGTCCGCCGTAAACACAGGTAACTATGGCTTTTGGCCGCTGTCCGCACAAATTGTATTGAAACCGCAGAATATTGTTATAGGGGACTACCACCGTTCTCCCGGTGCGCGCCTCTTCTATTATTCCCTAAAGGAATTGTATTTCACTGTATTCCGCGATCCTCTACTTCATGAAGAACTAATACGAATGCTGGCTAAATTAATCCAGACTAGCGAGAAATGGATGCGGCCAAACACAAAATCATATTTAAATTGAATTCCCACGACGGCATTCTTGGAATTTCTGTAGAAATTTTATGCCGGTATTTTTTAGACCAAACTCAAATAAATGAAAGCGTAAAAAATAAGCACACGTATGACATAAAAAATAATATCTCTCTAACGTGACACAGTGGGATTATTTGTTTGTTCTCGTATGATTCTGTTATTTATTTTTTAAGTATTGACGTTATTCCGATTCACTGAAAATTTAATCAAAAAATTTACGAGCATCCACTTGCCAAGATTCGAGATATTCGTCCCAAATTTATACTCGCATGTGCCGCTGCCTGCCTTTTCTTTTATAACTCAAAACCGTTTTGAACCGTATTTAGATATTTATCTCGACTAGCCGAAAAACAATAAACTAGAAACACCGTGTATCCCCGTACAATATAGACAGGATAGCAGAATGGAGAATGGAGAATGGAGGATAGCTATATCCAGTACCCGGCGCTAGTGCCAGTACCAGCCCCAGTAACAGTATGCCATCTCTCTCTGCCCGCGTATCGGATCGGCCGCCAAAACGAGACGGACGGCCAGCGTTACACGAAACACTGGAGCAACATAGCGGTTCATGTTTGGTAGACCGTTATATTGGAAAATGGCTGGACTGCGCGGCGGGTGCAGGGGAGGGGAAAGACAATGAGATCGGCGAGATTATTAAAAATATTGCCTTTTATTATTGTCGGAGGGTTAATGGGAAATCAAAGCACGGGAGAGTGCTACTCGAGCCTGGCGATGGAGAAGGGACGGTACAATATCTAGGGTTAATTGTTCAAGATACCGATGCTATCATTGTGCGCTTCTCAAAGCTATCTCTCTATTGTGGTTATACGAGTATTTCCATATTAGGAAATGATAACTTTCTGCGTGAATTTCACCCGATTACTTTTAAACTTTTTACTTACGGTTAAAAAAAACTGTAACGGTATCTTTCCTGTAACTCTTAGCGCTAATTAACGTCACTTCTTCGTATTTTAAACTCTTTGATGATACTTGGACGACAATAAATTATAAATTCCGGCTTGTTCAAATAATATGTCAAGAATTCCGCTGCGAATCCCAGGTCTATAAATAATTCTGAATACCTCGGAAGATAAACGTTCCTGGAAATTTATGAACCAATGATTTGCTTACTGTACTTTTCCCGTGGTGGCCTCCGGCTATATTCAATATGTTCATTGTGCGAACTGTATGCTGCACGGTGCTCCAACCCAAATATCTCTGTATGATTTATATTATGGTGTTTTTATTTATTGATGCCCAAGGGTAAATGTGATTCTAAAAGTATTTTATTTACTACGTGAGTTGTATGCAATTTCAACAAAAATAACTATTCTTACATATTCACAAATCATATAACAATATATATATATATTTAATTTTGTTCTAACTTGTTGTATAAATCTATTTATTAAAAATGCCTCAACAGGTATATAGCATCAAAGAGATAAAAATTAACAAAATATGACAGGAAATAAAATATTAGATTTGGAACACATAATTAGAACCTAATTAAAACCTGTCTTTAATTAGGTTCTAATTATGTGTGTAAGAAATTTTTACTTCTCATATAATTGCAAAGGGGGTTATCCAATGTTATTAATTGATTACATTACGATTGTAAAAATAAAAACAAATTTCTAGTAATTTTTAATTTCTTCAAATGATTTAAAATAACTTCCTGACGTCATATTTATTAAATAAATAATTATTACTTTATAAATAAATTAAAAATTATTTTGTATTCACCACTTTTTTTAAATAAAGAAAAATATTCCCTGGTTACGAATAACCTGACAATATTTAAAAATCTCCTACTACCATCACAGTAAGCGGAAGATGTTGCTCGTGTCGTAATGGAGGACTTAGCCGGCCGAGGAATTGAACTCACGACGCCTGGGTGAGACCCAAACACGATGCCAACTCAGCCACTGACCGGTCCACTATATTAATATACACATACGACATGTTTCGAAAGCGTTGCTTTCTTCATCAGGAATATATAGAATACTAAAAAATAATAATAAATCATAATAAGCTACCCTCTTCAGGATAAACAATTTACCTGAATTTGGTAAAGTGTTTATTATGAAAAGGGGAGCTTTGCTCCTGAAACGTGTAGATATTTACATGTCAAATACAGTGGTTTTAAACAAAGTAATTACTATTGATTTAATTTGATTATTTTTAAATTTATTACGTTTCACAACACGATATTCTGTAAGGTAAATAAAAACAGTTCAGTAATATACAGGCAAGCAATTAAAATTCGTTTTTACCCACGGAAGCTTTTAAATTGCATATAAGTGTACATACAAGATATAATTCTGTTGCTCCCACTACAAGTTAAAACTTTCAAAAGTAAAATGCTTCATTCGTGCACAACTGACAGTTGACAGTAAGTAAAACTGACAAGTATGAACTCACCGTATAATGGTGCATAATGCGGTGCAAACTCTTAAATACTCGCAGTCCGGTTGCATAAAATTACGCGGAAAGTTCCCACGAACTGGGTGTCAAAGCGCATTAAGCAACTTTATTCAGCGACTGTTTAATTAAAGGAAGAAAAGATGTGGAAGTGGAAGTCTCTTTGGCTACGTCATTAGTAACCAGAGGGGCGAACTTGATTGGTTGTTAGATATAAATAATATTTATGCAAAAATGTAACTTGTTAAGATGCATGCCCCGTGCACGCTGCCAGTGGCGGCACTAGAACATTTGGAGAAAAAATTTCTTCAATTGTCTTAGGCACATTATTATTTTTTTCATTATAAAACGACTCGTGAACTGTTCCAAAAAGGTATCATTGAGATGGTTACGTAACGAAATTACGCAGGCATGAATTTCGCGCCCCAAATTACACTGACAGAATTACACGCGGACGAAATTACACATAGAGAGAATTACACCTACTTTAAATACACGCATTGGAATTACACACTTGAAAAAAATATCTGACATGAAAAATATTTAGTGCACACAAACACATTTACACACAAATTTAAATCAATTAAAAATATGTTTCTGAAGTGTAATATTCATGTAAGTGAAATTATCTTCATGCGTAATTTCATCCATGTTTAATTTCGGCCATGTGTAATTCTGTCAGTCATTGGTACGTGAAATTCACGCCTGTGTAATTTCGTTCTGACACCCTTTGAGATGTAAATTTGTGAGGTTATTTTAAGTAAGTATTTATAAATCTTATGTTAGTAGTGTTTAAACTTGGAATGTGCATGAATAAAAAAAAAACTTTTTCTTTTTCGAGAGTTCTTGATTTATTCACTGCTTTTTATCTTATGCTTTTTTATTTCTTGTTGAAAACCTAAGCTGTTAGAATCATTTATAAAATGGGATATCTAAAAACTAAGAAGTACGAGTATTCAAATAAACAACAAAGTAAACTCTTAAGAATTTTAAATTAAACAAATGGGGTAGGTGAAAGTGGATTTTGGCACAGAATTTGCAATGTCATCGTGTATTTTATTTAGCAAAAATAGACCGTAGCCAAGTATTCCACGTTAAATAATGAATTTTCCACAGTTTTGCTCGGAAATACGTCATCTCTGCGACTTTAACCGCGGTCACTGAATATTAAATGTTTGCGAATAAAATAAATGTCACGGAGTGCCACTGGCCCTCCAGGGGCGCAGCAGCCGGGGCCGGGGCCGGGGCCGGGGTCGCTAGGAAGAAACTTTTCATAATTAACTTGCAATACGTTTTATTATGGTAATTAGTAGGGAAGGAGTTCCCTAGTCCCCCCCCCCCATCCTTCCCCGCAGACGTGATGACAGCCGGGAAGAGATTCTCCCGGTATATTCCAGACTGAAGAGCGCAAATTGGATGAGAAGAAGCGCGGAGATAAGGACGACAGTAAATAGGCTGTTTTAAATTTAAAAAAGAAAGCTTCCAGTTCGTTTTATTTATTCTAAAAATCTGTTTAGCCAAATTGAGCAATAATACCAAAATCTCTTTTCTAGAGTTCACGTTGATTAAAGAAGTTCTTGTTTTTAAGAAAGAAATTTGTTTGTAGTAAAGATCGGTCGGCCAAATCTGATTCGTCTAATATAATATTTCATTATATGAATCTCGCGAAATTTGGGACAGAAAAATCAACACTTTGGGTCCACAATGTCCACATTCTTGGAATGAATTCCCATTCACTTTGAGGTTAGAAACTATTCTCGGAAACTTCTTGACTAATTTAAAAACACACTTTTCTTTTAAATACTATTATCAATCATTGTTGTGATTGGATTAGTGAACAGCGCTATAAAACTTAGTAAATTTTTATTACATATCCTATTTTTTTTATTGGGAGAAAACACAGGGAGACAAGCTTCGTGTGCTGTATATTATGCATAAAAAGGGTAAAGCAGAACTCAGCTTCATCCTAAACTCAAACTAAATTTCTCTCGGGTGAGTTTTATTCTAGAAGTGTGGCTAAATAAATGTTTTTTCTTCTTTAACGTTTAACTTAAATACCTTTACTACAACTTGTGAGTAAATTGCTGCCCGCCATGAGAATTTATTTAATTATTTATTATCAAAGCCCTGATGGGTTTTTACACGATTTTAATATGGAGTGAGTGCGTGATACATGGAATTTTTTTTTGTAGATCACGAAAAATTAGAGTACATATATAAGTAAAAAAATTAACATAATATATCGTACCTTTACAGAGAAAAAAAAGCAACAATTTTTTAATTTGCGGGTAGCATAAATAATTTTTAGATATTAATTTATTTATTTATTTACGCCCATTACAGACTTTCACATGAATATTTACAAATAATATAGAATAGGTATATATTATAATAGGTAATACAAAGGAAACAACATAATTTGACACTTCTATCCAGAGTTAAATAGTTTCAAACAACCTAACTCACTCGAAGAAATAAACCGAACTAATGCATGCTTATACTGTAATATTGATGTACCAAATATATCAATATCAAATTATTTTTTTCACAGATGTTGAATCCGAAGTATTGAAAATTTAATGTACGTATCACATAATAGACAAGGGCATAATTTAAATTGTATTTAGTGTATGATGCAGAAAGGGGGAAAAGGGGAACAAGTTTTTATAATGGAGATAACATAAAATTATTACTATTGACCTGTACATGCATGACTGCCAATATAGTATCCCTCACAGGGCTATCAAGTACCCGTTTCCTTTATTTTTTTAAAGGTTTGGTTGAAAATTTGTTTGTTTTCCTTTACGCTTAATAAAATGCCACTGACAAATCACACTAATAAGCAACTCCAGTCCATTATTTTTATCAATGACGTTCATACTTAAATACAAGAAAGTTAGTTTTCAATGGTAAAATAATTTTTAAAAAGCCGCCAAAACCCTTTAAATATATGGCCAATCGGTTTTGATCAGTTTTGAGGTAAGATTGTCATATTTCAAAACAAGGATGAGCTTTACCGTACATAATTATATATTCCATTCATGGTAAACTATAACTAAACATAAGTAAAAAAATTATGTACTTTTTTAGAAACTTTAACTAAGAGAATAATAATTGACCATTAACATTATCATAATATCCGTATTGATAATTGATTTGATCATGAATACTCTAATTTCTATCGTGAATAATAGTTGTTTATATTGAAAAACAATTATAAAGTTTAAAATCACCCAAATTTAGTTTTAAATTGTCCAAAACTAAAAAAATACAAATTTAAAATACAAACTAAATCGAAAAATAAAATTTTTCATACTAATCCAAAAACAGAATGCTCACGTGACGTCAGATGTTCCAAATGCACTGGTACCAACATAATACGGTGTTTTGATGAGCTGATTTTTAATTCATTTTTAAATAACGATTTATAATTTCTACGTATAATATAATGAAAGTTATATATTCAGAATCGGCGTTTGCTGATCCATATGAATATATATTTTTAAAGTCATTATATTTTTCACTGGAGTTCCTTTTTATAACATGTGAAATAAAAATCTTTCGAATCTCTTATCATGATATTTAAATTCGTTTTTTGGTTCCTTTATTGAAACTGTTTCATTGATCAGTTGATTTATTAATGTTTTTTTTAAATCCAAACAAAAACTAATAGCAAAGTAAACATATTAGTAAACTGTAAAATATATCTGTCATTATAAAGTTCCCCGATGGCACGCTATGAAACAAACAGCAACTCAATCAGCTTGGATTTATCGTGCAGCCATCACGACATCACGGATGATTTAAGTGTCACGATAACAAAGTAAATAAATACCATAGCAATTAGCATAACCATATAAATACGCTACCATAATGGTATGGTTTTATTGTGGCGGCAGTGAGGGCTATTGCAGTCATTTTTATTGAAAATATTGATACTTAAAAAATGTATGGCAATGAAATTAAAAAAAGAAAGCTCCGCCTAAATTTAATAAATTATTATCAACGTATTTTTAGCTCGCGCCGTTACTGCATTAAAACACCAATTTTTGGTATGTACAAATACAACAAATGGGGTCCTTTAAAATTATAATTGTATCAATTACTTTACTGTTTGAATTCACCATTTATATTTAAGACTTACAACGATATTGACCCTAGCTAGACTTTTGCTGGCGTACACAAAAGTGAAATAATTAATACTTCAATAAATTGAAAATGACTTTGTAGTGTCATTTTAAATAAAATGAATGAGAAATATTTTGTTAAAACTACTATTTAATGTATAAATATCAACATGTTTTGGAAGCAAGGCTTTCCTCGTGTTAATATTTATATATTTTTCGAATTAAAGAGTACCTGAGGTTAACATTTAAAATTATTAATTAAAAAAATATAAGTAATTTATTATTTTTTCTTTTAAGATATATTCAATTATTTTTACATTTTTAATTAATTAATTATCTACTTTCATCACTTAATGTTTGTGTTTGTAATTTTCTATGTTTTTTTTTAATCTATTATTATCATTTTTTTTCAGTGTTATTTGTATCCTGATGAGGGAATATTTGATTCCGTAGTATGTTGTAATTTATATATTAAACAGTGGTTTAATCAAAAAAATATCTCATTTATTTTACTTAATAATTTGTTTTGTTTATACTAGATTTCACCCCATAATAGATGGTTAAATAAGAAAATATTTTAAAAATATAACGGTATTTTTTCTGCCACGTAATTTGACAGTTGGAATAGCAAAATAAAGCCTACCTGACACACTGATCACGTGTGATCGATTCAAATAACTTCGGTGGCTGTACAAACATCAAGTAAAATCTTTTATGCTTTTTGTAGAATTGCAGATGATTCGGTTTTGAACGAATATAAATTTTAATCATTTAAGAAGATAATATTAACACATCCCAAATGAACCACGAAACCGAAAAAACAACAGAAATTAAAAAAGATTTCAGTCGCATCTGGGACTCGAACCCAGGACCTCTACCTATCCGGGGTAACCGCTTAACCAACTTAGCTAATGAGACCAGTACAATTTAGGCCATTTACACCGATATCATACTTCATGTTCAAGATTTATTAATATTATCCTCCATATAAATCCCATATGGCTGCTGTCCTTATGATGATTGCAAAGTTTCATCCAGAACTCAATTGCAATCGGAACAGAGTCTCGGATATACCTACCCGATTTTTATTTATATGAGACATCTATTGACTTATTGTACAAGTCTGGAAAGAAATATTCAATTTATTTTTTATAACTTATTGAAGTTTGTAAACCTCATTGTAATATTTAATCATTGAAGACGATAATATTAACACATCCTAAAATGAACCACGAAACCGAAAAACAACAGAAATTAAAAAGATTTCAGTCGCATCTGGGACTCGAAACTTTGCAATCATCATAAGGACAGCAGCCAATAATATGGGATTTATAAAAATGGAGGATAATATTAATAAATCTTGAACATGAAGTATGATATCGGTGTAAATGGCTAAATTGTACTGGTCTCATTAGCTAAGTTGGTTAAGCGGTTACCCCGGATAGGTAGAGGTCCTGGGTTCGAGTCCCAGATGCGACTGAAATCTTTTTAATTTCTGTTGTTTTTTCGGTTTCGTGGTTCATTTGGGATGTGTTAATATTATCTTCTTCAATGATTAAATATTACAATGAGGTTTACAAACTTCAATAAGTTATAAAAAAATAAATTGAATATTTCTTTCCAGACTTGTACAATAAGTCAATAGATGTCTCATATAAATAAAAATCGGGTAGGTATATCCGAGACTCTGTTCCGATTGCAATTGAGTTCTGGATGAAACTTTGCAATCATCATAAGGACAGCAGCCAATAATATGGGATTTATAAAAATGGAGGATAATATTAATAAATCTTGAACATGAAGTATGATATCGGTGTAAATGGCCTAAATTGTACTGGTCTCATTAGCTAAGTTGGTTAAGCGGTTACCCCGGATAGGTAGAGGTCCTGGGTTCGAGTCCCAGATGCGACTGAAATCTTTTTAATTTCTGTTGTTTTTTCGGTTTCGTGGTTCATTTGGGATGTGTTAATATTATCTTCTTAAATGATTAAAATATTACAATGAGGTTTACAAACTTCAATAAGTTATAAAAAAATAAATTGAATATAAATTTATTTGCCTACTTCAAAACATTGCTCGGGCTTCATAATTATATTGATTTGTATTCATACTAAATTTCTAAGAACTTCATTATATATGGATTAAAAAATTCAGTAGTTCAAAAATTGTTGCAATTTTAAGAATACGATTAAAAAGATTTAAAAAAAAATGAAAGCTTTGAACTCGTTCCTGAAACGATTTGTTTCCTGATCATTGTGCATTGTGCAAGTGGCTCGTGCTCAATGTGATAGTAATATAATACTTCAAGGATGGCCCATAAAGTAGATCGATACTAATCTTTGGGAGCGCGTGTGCCAAGTCGTGTGCGACATGAATAGGCGATCTTTACACGTTAAAAGTTTTTCTATCGGTGATTTTCCGGCGTTTTTGGCACGGAACAGGGTGGCCGCCGCCTTCCCCCCACCTGCCGGTGATTTACGGTTATATCATATGAAATACGGCCCCACCAACACCTCGCTCCTCGCTCCTCGCTCGCCATGGGGTAGGTCAAAAGTACAATTTGTCAATATTTCGCAACATCAATATTCCGGGGAGATAGATACTAAACAGCGCGATACGACACTGAAAAATGAAATATTTTCATCTCCTTATAAGTAATCAATCAAAAAAGCCTGTATTTTTATCGTGGAATATAGGAACAATATATTCTCCCTGCTTTGATAACAGATACCCCAAAATATGGTCTCTGATTTGGTTTTAGATACCCCAACACATTGTTTCTGCTTTGGTATCAGATACCCCAACACATTGTTTCTGCTTTGGTATCAGATACCCCAACACATTGTTTCTACTTTGGTATCAGATACCCCAACACATTGTTTCTGCTTTGGTATCAGATACCCCAACACATTGTTTCTACATTAGTATCAAATACCCCTACACATTGTTTCTACTTTAGTATCAGATACCCCGACACATTGTTTCTGCTTTGGTATCTGATACCCCAACACGTTTCTCATAACGATCCAAAACGGAGATCTTTATTTTATTTTTATTTGAATATCGCAGAAGAGTTTCAACTGCTCCCAACTATCTGGAACCAGCAGATGGCGTTATGAAGAATAATAGACCGGTCAGTGGTTGAGTTGGCATCGCGTTTGGGTCACAACCAGGCGTCGTGAGTTCAATTCCTTGGCTGGCTAAGTCCTCCATTACGACACAAACAACATCTTACGCTCACTGTGATGGTAGTAGGAGATTTTTTAAATATTATCAGGTTATTGGTTACCAGGAAATAATTGTCTTTCTTTGAAAAAAGAAATAAAAATTATATCTGACCTGATGAAGTCAGATCTAGACGAAACCATTTGGCGTAAAAATACAATAAATTCGTGGTTTATAACAAAGTGTATGTTTTATTTATTATGCTGTCAAACCACAAAGTGATAACTTCTTATGTATTTATTTATTTATTATATTATGTACGCCCTACATGGGTTTTTACATATTCAGTTAGTTATAACAGGTGCAAAACGCATCACAGTAGGTACATAGATAAAATAACTAACAAATACAGGAATAACATAGTGTAAGTACCATTCCATTGTGAAAACATAAAACAATTTGTTTATTTATTTACATCCGCAAGCCAGGATTCCATTCCGCGACCTCCGCATTCGTAAACGTTGGCCTTATCCCTCGTCCACGGAGACAGATATTTGTAGTCGAATTCTTCTTCTGGTGCCCTCTCCTATCAGAAGTTTACTATCATCAGGGTGACCTTCCGCCCGTAGGTTGCAACATGCGACAACTCTCACAAGGCAAATATATATTTTAAGACATAACGTATGGCGTCTTCTACTACATCTTCTAACCAAATTTCAAGGGGTTAAAATCCCCCCATACTGACTTACCAAATTCGCATAAAAAGGATGACGCAATATTTAATTCAGTCAAAGAATATGTAATTTTAACGCGTTATAGTTAAAATAAAGCGTTACAATTTTTGAAATGCAGCTAAATAACTTAAACACATTTTTCTATCGGTTAACAGAGAGATGTATAAAAATTTAAAAAAATATTTAATTCAAAATAATATTGAGCAAAAATTAAAGTCGTTGCACATTGTTATAATCCACATAAATCATCCTGAAACTTGATAGTTAAATATGAATCCATCCCTTGGAATATTATGGAAATTAGAGTAAAATTTATGACAAGCGTGACATATTAAGCGGTGACTATTTCGAAACTGTGTCACCGTTTCGCTATGGCCGCTCCGAAGCAGTTCTCGTTCCCCACTACTAGAGGTAGGTACTAACTGTACTAAGTGGTAGGTAGGTATGCCCCGCAGCCGTCAGTTGACAGGGCACGACAAGAGATGGCGCCTCATCATACCAATTTAATTACTCACGTCCTATTTGACAAGCGGAGGGAATAAAAAGCTTCTACTCAATTCCGCCACGTTTATTAGATCTGCGAAACATTTTTATCGGGTGGCGACGCCGGAATAAATATACTGAATAATTCGGTCAAAATACGACAATACTCTTAATACATTATGTCTCATCCATTTAATTTACTGCGACTTTCTTATCGTCAAATATTTTTGGTAGTTTTTTTTTAAATGTAATATTACTCTACAAGAACCTAATTTTTGAAACAACTCTGTATCATCAATAAAACGTATTTAACGAATTAGATGAAAAAATGATAACTTTAATGTGGAAACCAAATAAGGAACTAACAAAAAAATCGTATTCGTAAAATATACACTCGCAATGCAAAGTTATCCGTGTTATATGACGGCCTCCATGGTCGAGGGGTAAGGATTATCTCCACATTTATGCACCTCTAACCACTTATCACTACGGATGAGCTAACTGTTTAGGAATTATTTGTATACTTATCGCCGACTGGGTTGTGCTGAGTTGATACGTCGGAAAAAAGTTATCTTCGGCCTGAACGAGTGGATAAAATCCAATGAAAAACACATGTATCAATTACTTTTCTCTTTAAAAACATTATGTTTATCGTATTCCGTAATAATATTATCGTTATTTCTAATGAATAAATAATCCCTTTCGACATCCCTCTCCCCCTAATTAACACGCAAATGACGCGAATAAATACAATATACAAATTAAAGTAGTGCAGAATTATTAGATAATAACACTAAGAGAAAAGCCTCAAGGCATTGAGTAATAAAACAAACATCTCTTTATAACATTGTTTCTTTAAACAAGCCTGGTTGAAATGGTAAAACGTGGTAATATTTTTCAAAAGATTTTATTTGAATTTATGTCAAATATATTATAAATGTCTCTTTGTACCCATAATCCACCCTGAATAAAGAATCAGACAACACTAATATACAATAATCTAATACAAATCCCTGGGTTTTCCTACCCCGTTCCTCCCTGTTCCCCGCTCGCACATACAGGCCTAATACTCAGATTTAGGGGCAAGCGGGGACCTAGGGCAGCGGGGTACGTTGGAACAGTAAGCCACCACGTCCCGCCAGTCATATTTCATGGGGCTTACCTACCCCGCGTGACAAGCAACCCCCTTTCTCACTAGATCCCTTCTATCCAGCCTTCCTTCCATTGCCTGATCTGTTTCTTATAACAGAATAATGGGGAGGATGGGCAGTAGAGAAACATGTTAAATTATCTTCTGTCAAAGACAAAAAGGTATAGATACCCCTTTTAAAACAGTTTTTGAAAGAATAACACTTTTTTCCATCCATGCCTTTTCACTCGAGGTTAAACGTTTTTTTTCTTCATATTTTTAAAACGTTTCCGTTTTCGATATTTGGTGTTAAGCATCATAAATGAACACGATTTATAAGTAAATAAATAATAACTCCCGTTTATGTAATTTTTTCTCATTCACTTGAGGAGTTCAAAAATACAATGGTTGGAATAATTTTTAAAATAACCCTTTTCTAAGACTAATGCATTTGTTCCTATGATGTTCGAGTGTCATTATATCGGTTATAGTGCAATTTCCCTATCGATGTCTTTTTAGCCTACATATCAACGAGAATGATCGATGTTGGGTGCTGATAAAAACTGGAGAAGGTCTATTCTGATTTATTTGTGGCATGAGAAGCCAATTGAAAGTCATTTGAATGGATTTCGATGACTGTATCGAAGAATGAGCCGGAGAATTGTCGCGATGGAACAATTTTTGTTTGTTGTGTTCTTAGCTGTTTTTCATCATCAATGGTAACTCATAACTTATCCAAAATGTCACTTTGTTGAATTTTCTTCTCCATTTCATTTAAATTTGAAGGAAAAAAATCCATGGATATATCAAAACATTGAAGCCAAATCGTAAACTGCTATTGGACCAGGTTTTTTTTTAAAGAAAGACAAATATTCCCTGGTTACGAATAACCTGACAATATTTTAAAATCTCCTACTACCATCACAGTAAGCTGAATATGTTGCTTGTGTCATAATGGAGGACTTAACCAGGGGATGAATTGAACTCAAGACGCCTGGGTGAGACCCAAACGCAATGCCAACTCAGCCACTGACCGGTCTGCTTGCACTTTGAACTTTGTGTGGTAACAAATTATTTAAGTCATCAGATGTCACAAATCGATACAAACGTACTTGTCCATTGCAGTCTATCGTGGCTAAATATTTGTTTCGAGTTTGAGATCGTTTGAATTTTTTTCCCAAGTCAGCATTCGCCGCACCCATCGCGACAATACTTTTGACGCCCCTAAATTATCAGTAAAATTTAAATCTTTATCCCCTGTTGATATGTCTTAAACCTCTGATATTTTATGTACATGCACTCGCCGGTCAATCATCGCCATATAGGAACATTTTTAGCAGTAACTATCGACGAAGGCCTACCACAGAGGGGATCATATTAGTTGAATGTTCTGCCTCTTCTAAATTCAGTAGTCCATTATCTCACTATGATGGATAGTTGGGAAGTTACCGTACAAACTAAGTATTTTTTTTTAATTAGGTAGCTTTCTGGCCATACGCAAGTAAAAATGTGATATCTGCAAAATTGTCGATCAGTTTCATAAATAAATCCAAATACATCCCATTCAAAATGCTGTCAAAACAAAATTTAGAGACATTTCGCATTCAAAATTTTTGCTAACTAAGGACGGAATTAGAAAATAAAATTACTTATATTTCTGTAGAACATCGCCTATATGTCATACATATTTCTATTATCATAGGAAAATAGATATATATTTGTCACGAAATAGAATTATTGCTTATTAATACAAACTCCATTTAAAAGGTACTTTACTTCGATATATATATATCTTGATATACTGTTAAAAGCTTCTCCTTAAACGGACGTAATATACGATAAATTGAATTGAGGATTATTGTTTTCATTCGCTATGTAAGCGCTCAGTACCGAAAGATTGCAAGTCAATTAATAAATTTATTATTTAGGAGGAATTAACCCCTTCTAAATTCAGGTGTACGTATCGTTTTATTTTCCAATATGACTACACACAGACTTCAGCTTTGGATGTCAGAATAAAGCGCAATATTTTATCAAAATTAAACGATCATATTTTTACAGATTATTTACATATTCCTGATGATTCCAAAAGTTGTATAATATATATAAAGGTAACATTATGAAGTTTCTTAATAGTTTTCATATATTAAACTATTTAAGAACAAATAATGCGGTCTAAGTAATTCTGGTAATAACGGTATTTAGTCCATAATTTAATCCCACAGCCCTCGCCCTGTATGCTACGTATCATTTCTGCTTCTTGATAAATGACTCCAAGGATAATTCCTAGGGCTGGTCGGGAGAGATAGTCTAGGATGGTGGTAGGGGGGGGGTTGCCTTAAGGAGAAAGGAGTGGAGATGGAATTTCTTAAGGGGTAGCGAGGTGGGTTAAGGTATAAATGGAAAGCTAGAATTTTACCAAGAATAATTAATGCAATCTCAAATAAGAACTCATTTTATGAACGATTTTTTTCGTGTTTTAAGTATGTTTTTGTATGAATATTAAAATGCCAATTTAAGGCGATAAAGCTTTATCATAAATATACATATCAGAAATACGGGTACTTTAGGCTATGGTTTAAATTCCTTATAACTTTGGTCCAGGTGGATATCTTCAAGGGAGTCTGAAGAGGTGTGAAAACGGTTCGACCCTAATTTAGTATTCAAACCAATCATGATCGGAGAATTCCATCGACGTTAATCAGTTTTAAATTTTAAAAAACCTATGGATTTTATCAACTAAAACACAAAACTAATCAGTTATCTTGTAGTAAGGGTAAAATTATAATATTTTTTTACAAAACATGTAAATAATGTATCGCACACTTAATACAAGACTAGCGTAAGTCCAAAGAGTTTTTCGTTAGTAAATACAAATAGGTTTGTTTCTGTATTGAGAATAAATGAAAAAAATGTAGGCTAGGAATATAATGTTAGTATTACCTATAATAGTTAAGGTTGCTGGCACGATCCAGGGTATTCAATTTGTACATATTCCTTATTATATTTTGAATTTTGTCTTACATCTTGTGCTAGGTGTGCGATATATATGATCAAAATAAAAACATTTTGTATACCAAAATTTGCTTCAAATACCCTTGATAAACGTAAATGGGTTGAAGTAACGTTTTTAAAGGTCCATTTAACCTCTCTCAAGCGTCGCATTCCACGGACTAGACAATCGCATTCTCCTCTATGACGGCCCCGGCATATCAGATGAGATCTGGAGAGCCTCTTGGCAAAGAACATAAATCAAGGCGCTTCATTTGACAAATTACTGTGAATTCCTTCCTCCGCTAGTGCTCCGCTCCTGGTACTCCGGTACTACGGCCTTCCAGATGGACACACGGAATACGAAATAGCATTCGGAATAAATAATAATCCTAAGCCCTATTGGAAATAAACATCCTGAACTATCGAAACGTAATTTTCCTTCGGGGAAATAACAAACTACTTGATCCTTTTAAGGCACTATTCTATAAAATCATATTATTCGGCTAACCTGACGTAGGATTCTTATAAATAACCGAATAAAACAAAGGAAAAGAATAAGGGTCGACAATTTTCTATAGTAGTTTTTCAAATCAATTTTGAACAAGTTGTACATTTTTTTGTCGTGCTTCCAACAATTTTTGCTCATAATAAATTGGAAATATCTTATTTTCTGTGACCTATGAACAAGTGTTATAAACTTGATTTTCTTTATTTTCAGATTGCTGGTTCATACAATCTGAAATCCCGGAGGTAAGAAATTATATTTTTTAAATACTTTTCTTTCAGGATTCCATAAAAATGACAAATTCAAACAACCACCACACCAAATACCTGCTTATATATCTTTTTTGTATTTTAGTTGTCGACTAATTGAGTTACCTTGAATCAGTGAAGATATTCGGTTCTCTCTCATATACTCGTACATACTAAGGAATTTATCTTAGACTTACCTCCGTCTAGCACTTACGAGAAGATAGAGTGGGTAGCAAGTATGATGCAAAATATACACAGTGACACATTAAAAACCGTTTTATTTTCTATAAAGACCACGGAGACAATTTTCTATATTTCAATTACAAGTGATTTTTTTATATGAATACCGCACAATAATCTCAACTGCTCCCAATCGTCTGGAGCTAGTGAGACTATGGCATCTCCAATTGGGGAATGTTGTGAGGCCGAAGGTATTGGGGAGGGGAAGGATAAGGGGAGAGGAAGGTGGGTAAATACCTGGCTATTCATATCTAATCACTAAACACGGCTAAAAGCCATTTCAAGCAACGTTTCAATTCTGAATGGTGGTTTTTCACCAGGCCGATACTGAAAGTATCTTCCACTCTGGAACGTGCGAAAATATGGTGGACATTATTTTTAAATTAATTAATTGTGAAACACCACAAATTAATTAAATAAAATTTATTTGCGCAGGCCGGGATTTAAACCCGCGACCTTCGGATTCGTAGTCTTACCCCTCGACCATGGAGGCCGTCAATACTTCTAAGGACTCTTTGCACAATGTTACGCTTATATTATTAAGTCCTGTACACTTTAACATTAAAACGTTGTTACTTTTCAGATCGTACGCATTTCAAAAACACACGGGAAATAAAGATCATTTTTATGGGTATTTTATTACCGAAATCTTCCGCTAACCGGGCTACCGACGTCTCTAACCACAAAGTATTCTTGCAGTAGATAGTGCTGCTTTAATATGTTATTATAATTCAATATTTTTGATACTATTTTGTAATTATCGTTGCGTCATGTTTTGTCCGCTAAAGATATCCACCTTTATTAATTGTAAGCTGATGTTTTTTCCAAATTTTGTTATAAATAGTACATAATGAGCTATCAAACGAGATTTATAATTAAGTCGACGACCAAAATAAGTGCAAAAAGAGGGCATTTCTCAGGAGAACAGCTTGGAATTTTCAACGGCTGCAGTATATTGAAGAATAATGTTTCACTTGACTTGGTGGACCATTTTGGTTCAAGAATAAGTTATTATTGTAACATCAGTGAACAAATTACCCATAAACAATTGAAAAGAAATATGTGATTATCAAAAAATACCCACTTATTCACTTATTATCACAGGTAATTATTCTGACGGGACATGCGAAACTTTGGTACAAAATGCATTATCATTATTTTAGATTGTAATATACTTAAATTGGTGCGGTTTTATTGCGCCATCGTGTTTGATATGTAAGGTGAAAGTACGTTCTGGTTCCCACAGGACGGTGAACGGGGACGTTGCGGAATTTCAATTCGGTGCCCGCTAAGATCTCGCCCCATTCCGAGGCAATTTTTCTCGTCTTCAGGGTATACCAATTCGTATGTATTCGTGTGCAATTGCACGCCACCTGCCGATTTACTTCAGCGGAAACCTCCGCAGTGCTTGACCAATACATCCGCATTGTCTGGCTGTGCCAGGAACCAAGTTCGTAATTCGATAATCGTACCTACCTAATTAAAAAAGAAACCTTTGCTAGTGCAAACCGCTTAAGTAACCTACCTCAATTATAACATTATGTTAAGCGACATTCACGAGAAAGCTCAGCGATAAATCATGTATAGGTTTATTTTATGATTTTAACCTCTCCTTTTATTTATTTCCACTTTTTTTCGTTCAGCGATTGATCGATGAGCTGTCGAACATTGTTGGTGAGAGGATGTATTTTATATCAAAACCCCACGATGCTTACCGTATTAGGTAGGTATATTCGATAACCTTGAACCCTCAAAATATGTACTGCTATTTTTTCTAAAATTGTTTTAATGCAGTGAAGAGATAAACCAATCGTAGTGTGTAGTGGGCATGACTGTGCGTTCAGTCAATTTTATCTTACTTCTGCTGAAATTAATGTTGACAAACATTATAAAATGTCGATATTATTCCTTGGGCTATTCTATCTGGGACTTCAATTTTCACCATAAATTTTCTTTCAAAGCGGTTTAGTCACGATAATCCTAGATATTTTCTCTTCGGTATTTTAATATTATATCTGAAATGTTGTTTTCATGACAAATTTGATAATAGTTTAACATTGTATTTGATTTACTTCCAGCCATCTTTCATATAAGCACAACACGTTTTCGAATAAAGCCCCTACGGTTGTTTTAAACGTATATGAAAAAGGCCAATCATCCCTTGCGGAAAGGTTTCAAATCAAATTACAAGAGAAAGCTCAGCCATTTTCTAATTCGACAATTACTCCAGGACAGCCGGGGGAGGGAATTGTTTTAGCACAGGAGGTTTTACTGCCCTCACCACTCCGTACCCAGTACCTACTCCGGGAAGAGAGTATTCTCTCCATTTACACTTTTAATTGCACCCTCAACATCGAAACTTTAACTTCAAGTATAAAAACGAATCGCTCTCTCATTGATAATAAAGCATTTTCTATGGCAAACGTAATGTCTTTTTCGCGGTGGTCTTTTTTCAGCAGGTTTCAACTCGATTCTAATAAGACACGTCCATTTTACTTTTATTATCAGAAATTAACCATGTGCTCACCGTAATAATTTATTTATTTTAAAGCATTATTATTTAATGCCTTCTAGTAAAACAAATAAAATTAGGTTAACTAGTGGATACGTCATACAGTGTTATGGTGAAAAATAACTGACGTTAAAATTAATGTATATTCTCAACGACTTAAATTTGTTTCTTTAGAAAAATTGTTAAAGGACATTACAGAAATATTTTAACTTGTAAATTAATAAATTGAAATCAAAAATGAACAAAACCGAGATATTTAGTAATTATCACAAAGAACTTTCATAAATATAATTTATTTATATAATAAAGAAGTTATTCACCTCTCAGCTTATTTTGCAGAAAAGTTTTTGATTATTAGATTTTTTTCGATGGCTATTTCAAACACATTTCGTCGCAATAAGGAACTCCAATGAAAAATATTACGACTTTAAACAAATATATTCGTATAGATCAGCAAACGCCCATTCCGAATATATTACTTTTATTGTAAATAATTATACGTAGATTTTATAAATCGTTACATAAAAATGAATTAAAAACTGTAATTTTCATATGAAGCGGTAACTTGGTGATGTGACATTATAATTTAAAAAATAAAACAATAACTTTGTTTTCGTAGTAATTTTAACGAATTTGAGGACGTAATAATTTATACCCCTTCCACATTACAACAATGTCCTAGGCGGCAGTTCTTTGGTGATTATTTCTTCGGTGACTCTGGAAGGAGAGGATTTCTAATGATACCTCAAATCTATTATTTCTTATAATATAAAATATATTTATTTTTATTTCAAGCAATTGAAGGTATGTCAATGTTTAAAACCTATTAATATTAGCATATTTCCATGGCAGAACTGCTGTACATTTTGTCTTTGTCAAGTCCGTGACAGGCGCATGCACAGAAAATTGTTTCGTAAACAGTCAGAGAGGCAACTATTCACGATATAGAAAAAGTTATCTAATGTGTTATTAACGCGAGCGAATCTAATTTTCCCTTTCATATATAATTCAAAGCATTAAGGGTTAAAATGGCATTCAAAAAATTCTAGACAGAAAGGTATTAAGCCCTTGAGCTTTGTGATCATCTGGAATAGTTCTGTATAGCACCTGTTCTTTTGTGATATTACCTAATATTGATATATTAGTCTGTCGGTATTATGTTATTCACGGGGGTTTTTATAAGGCTTTATTCATATCATTTTTGCATTGATTGATTAATTCATCTGGCATTTACTTTCCCCCTATGAATTGACACTCCCCCTGACACTCCAATTTTTTTATGCGAACACCGCACAACTGTCCGCAGCCAGTGGCACTATGGCATCCCTTAAGGGGGTTTGTTGTGAGGGTAAAAGGTATAGGGAGGGGAAGGCGATGGGGAAGAGGAAGGTGGGGAAGTACCGGGCTATTCAGATCTAGTAACTAAACACGGCTAAAGTCATGAAAGGCTTCTTTTTGGAACACTCCACAAATATACACAAATATATATATATATATATATATATACTATATACTATATATATATATATATATATATATAGATATATAATAAATATATATATATATATGTATTCTTTTTAACGAATTACTTGTAAAACGACGCAGATAAATTAAGTAAAATTGTACATGCGCACGATGGGATTTGAACCCGCAACCTCCGAATTTGCAGTCAAGGTTTAAAAAAAAGCGAAATTTTCGATCTTTCTTCAGTTTTCGTCGATTGTGAATCCCGAATGACTAATTTTTGTGCATAAATCATTTAATAATTTTTAACTAACTAACTAACCATCACGCCGTTTTCCGTAGGGGTGGGCAGAGAGGACGAACCGCCAAAACAGCTCGATCTTGGCATACACTTCTTGCTTCGTTCACATTCATAGAACGTCTCATACATTATCTTCTGTTATTCCAACTTCTGACATGGTCAAGTGATTCATGTATTTGAGTCACTTGATCGTGTCATGTCTTCCTCGGATATCCCCGGCTTCTTCCATTCACATTCGCGTCATATATTCTTCTTACACTCCTTTCTTCGTTCATTTGCTCTTCATGCCCGAATCATCTAAGCGTCCCTTTCTTAAACTTTCTCATTACGCATACATCAGCCTTTCGTTTTTTACGAATCTCAACACTTTTCACACAATCATACACGGTTTTACCGCACACTCGTCTCAGAGACCTCATGTCCACAGAATTCAGTCTACTTTCATCCTTCCTCTGCCAGTTCCATACCTCACTGCCATATATCAGGGTTGGTATCAGCACTCCATTGTGGACTGCTAGTTTTGTTTCTTTGGACAACTTTTTGTTTACGCCAACCGCTTTCAGTCCTCCCTTAATGGAGTTTCCTGCATTCACCCTTCTTTCAATATCAATCTTTCCATCTCTCACAAAAATACTTCCCAAATACGTAAACTCATCGACCTGCTCCAAGTATTTATCATTCACAACTATATTATCCACTCTTTTCGTGCGCTCTCTTTCAAACAGCCTGAATTTAGACCTACTTACATTCATCATTAGCTCATTCTTCATACATACTTCGTTCATCCTAGATACATACTTCGAGATACATCCTAGATACTTACGAGGGACTGTAGATCTTCCATAAAGTTAGCAATCAGCACCGCATCACAGCATATAACAGGCATCATACTTGCAGATTACACATTTTCGTGCCCAAGCCCACCTCTTTCAATTCTTGCATACAATTATCCATGTATAGATTAAATAACCACGGTGACATTACGCAGCCTTGCTTAACACCTTTTGTTATGTCAAACCACCCCGTAAAATCACCGTTTGCCCTTACACGTGCAAGGCTTCCCTTGTACGGAGATGCGATTGCATGTATAAGATTCGTATTCACTCCACACTTAGACAACAATTTCCATAACTTTTTTTCTTTAACTAAAACAGACAAAAATTGCGTCTGGGATATAAAGGTTTAAAATTTCGTAATTTTTTCATGTTATGTAATTTCTAGCCATTTTTATAGTTTTTTTCACTGTTGTAACCGAAGGAATAATTTTTATTGAAATACCGGCGATAAAAAGATTAACTAATGTTAGATAATGATGAATATCGAATACATCGAGAACGCTTAGTAACGCCAAAACTTATTATCGATATGATAGACTGTCTACAGTTAGTGATAAGATAGACAACATATACCACTAGTACCGTTTTGCTATAAGTTAAATATCCTACGTCACAATTGTACATTACGTATATGAGTTTATCTTCTAAATCAAAACTTATAGCTATGCACTCTATTTTTTCTATTAAGTAAGCCACCAACTCTGTAATATCATCATGTTAATCATTTTATTTTTATTATTATTCATTATTTTAAGCATCTTCTTGTAATACTTTAAGAAACATTACTATGTAAATATATAACCATATGAATGCAATAAGTATACTCCGCTTCTCTACACAAGTGTTGCTTAAAAGAGAACTATAGTATTGTAATGAATTAATTATATATTCAATTTAAATAACGATTTTTTTTAAAATTAATAGAGCATTAGGAAAAATCATTTCTACAGCGTCCTTGAGGCGATTTTCGCCAAAATGGCGCTATAAAAATCATCTAAAAATTATTATTATTATTATTATCACCTAAAAAATCAGTATTCCATAGATATGAATACCAAAATATCGTTTAATATCTCGGAACGATCAGAACGCTAATATTTGTGAACCCAGTATCGATATATCAGATATGCGGCGATATCATAATACGTATATATGTTAGGTCCAACATATTAGGTAATGGCCTGGTCTTCCAGTTTAGGTCTTAAAAAAATTGTATTAAGATGGAGCTATGTTTTTTTTTTCGTAGGAATGACTTTCTTGGATCGCTGATAAATTGCGGATGTGAATGTATTTTTGCACTTTGGTTACAATGCACCTAGAATAGTGATGAAACGCTGATATTCTACAATGTTTTGTTTAATTAAAATCAATTAAATTTTAGTATAAAAAAAAGGTCTAAAAATTTTGTATGGAATGCATACAGTATCGATCAACACCTATTGAACCGCCAAGCTGACTACCCATGTGACGTCACACCTAACAAGCCATGGATTTCGTGCGTTTTGGTGGGATTCAAAAAATTGAAAATTTAAGAATTGTTTTAACTGTGAAAACGAACTTTAAAAAACTGAAAATTAAGTTAGAACGTCAACATTAATAATAAAATATAAAAAAATAAAATTGACTGGAGTTCCTTATAACACTATTAAATATCACTAACGATTCCACTTAACTGTCGAACAACGGTCTTATTTGCACGCTTGGTGTTAGTTTAAGATCGTTTTCAGTGACTGATTTTGTGGCATTTTATAGCGTCTATAAACCAGTAGAAATTGAAAAATCCACAGCCTCCCCTGTGGGGTCCCGACACCCAGACCGTCACCGACGCCGAGCAGCGGAACAGCAGAACGGGAGACGCCGGCTCCAATAAGCGTCCCGCTAACGGTAACGTCAACTGAATGATCAATGCTATCCGCTCTACCTGCGGGAATGGTGTTTGTGCTTCTCTTCTTTTTCTACTCACCCACATTGACTTGTTAAAGTTCATTTTTATATAAAATTGAATCAAACTCAACGTTTTCGCGGTCGTATAAACAGTTTGCATATGAATTTTATGAACGAAACGGCATTCAATCTTACGTTTTCTATTAATATATACGTATGTTACTATACCAACATATTTTTATTTAATATTCTGTGTTGGTTCCCACGTATAGTTACATCAATAAATTGATGACATCTTTTTGGACTGTGAGTTAATTTATGGTTTTTTGAGGTTAGTTACCAAGTTTTTTTTTTTTATCAGCTTTAAGATATCGGAACGGGAAATCAGTACATGTGAATCATTTTAAAGAGCCCACGTTTGAATGTATTTGTGCACACCGATAGCGGTTCAAATTATCCCCACCCCCAGCAGTCTTACATTAAATCACAGTAAAACCAGTGTCTACTAGGAAATAGAATTAAAATGTCAATAAATGGTAAAAAATAAATGAGAAGAAATATATAATAAAGAATGAAATCATTTTTTTATGTTTATTATTAATCTATTTTTAGATTATTGTGTTCTATATTTATCATTTGTCTTTACTTGACATTATTAATTTTTATTATTATATGTGTTCCTGATGAAGAAAACACCATTTTCGAAACATTCAGATATCTGTATATTAATAAAGTGGTTAATACAAAATAATTTTAAATTCATTTTTTTAATAATGACGCCACAAAGTGAATACAAATCTTTTAAAGAAATTGGAATAGTAATATCATTTTCCCGTGTTTTACTTTACAATTTGCATTTCATGCGTATTACATACAATGGAAAATGTATTTGTTCCTTGGGAATTACAAATTTATCTCAGTTTAACGAAATGCCATATTTATTTTCCTTAATAAATATATCACCTAACTTAAAGAAAAATAAATTAGTACCATGTTCTTGCAGTAAATTCCTGGGCGCTAACAAAAACTAGTGTCGCAGTTTACCCGACCAGCCGACTTGATATTCCCGCCGCACAAAAAGTCCATAAACTTTCTGCAAAAACAAAACACACCCCGGCCAATAATGTAACTTATTTTCCAATAATCTTGTCATGTTGGCGCTACTGCCTACCGACGCTCCTAACAAATGGGTCCACCCGCTAAAATGTCTTGTAAAAATTCTTGTCGCGACTTCACTGCGAGACACCGCCACACATACAAGCCTCACCTAAACCCACCCACCCCTATCCAGATATAACTAACAGACACACATACACAATAATACGGGGCCTCTTTCTTTCTCCCATCCCGTCCCAGCCTCCCCCTGTACCACCATACTGTTCAGAATTCTTGAGACGCACCAAATTTATCTTTCATCTCCGATGCTTCTTTCTGCCTGCGTAGCTAAAGAAGAGCGGGGACAAGTCTCTATATTCCAGCTTATTTTGCTACATTCTTCCAGGAGATCCTTAATCTTGAATGGATTTACTTATTTGAGTTTGCCTATACTGTGTGAAAGTGTGGAGTGGATACTTGATACGTTCGTATTATAATAATACACGACAGGTTAGAGTTTATTTTCAATATACAAACTATTATTATTAAAAACTTCCTGCAGTAATTGTACATAATGTATAACACAAAGTGAGTTTAGCATTTGGTTTTGATTTGTTTGCAGAAATTATGAATCTAACTTGAAGATTATACAATACTAATTTTAAGAAATAACAAAAATATCAATTTCGCTTATATAATATCTGTATGGATATACTTCCTATAGGATGTGTGGGATTGCACTCCCCAGATCCTGGAAGGAAAACAATTATTGCTATCATTATTAAAAAAAAATATATATATATATATTCTTTTTTTTATATGAATACCGTACAAGAATCCCAACTGCTCTCAACCGTCTGGAGCCAGTGAGACTATGGCATTCACAATTGGGGAATGTTGTGAGGCTGAAGGTATTGGGGAGGGGAAGGAGAAAGGGAAGAGAAAGGCGGGGAAATACCTGGCTATTCAGATCTTGTCACCAAACACGGCTAAAAACCATTTCAAGTGACGTTTCAATTCTGAATGGTGGTCTTTCACCAGGGTGATACTGAGAGTATCTTCCACTCTGATTATTGATTATTGTATATATAATGTATTGTTTCACTAAAATTGTAAAGCCGCACATATCAACACAGGAATGTCCTATTGAAATGAGTGGCTAATGTTTTTGTTTTTAAATTTAAGAATAAATAAATTGTAGTAAATTCCTGCTTTTGAAAGCACTTTTTCTAGGGCACTTCATTTATATATAATTGTGTTTTGGGTATAATTTAAATATACAAATTTGCTCCAAATTTAAATAAACGGAAAACTATTGCAGTTTATTAAGATGGAATTTGTTAAAACAAACACGAAGGTCCCTTGCTGAATTACTTCGCTTCTGATACTTTAATTCATCTGAAATATTGTTCATCCATCAAAAGGAATGTTCAACTCTGCAAGTGAACCCGTTCACTTTTAAAGTTTGAAAAATGCAGGGCAGGTATTTATTTTATTTAGATATTATTTATTTATTTTGTGTTAGATTGAAAATTTATTTATTTAACTTTCCATCACAGTGACTTAAAATTTGTAATTAAACCGTATGATAAGACCTATACTATTTTCGTGAGCAATTTATCATTTTGCGAAGCTTAGACAATCTGAGGCGTTCGTTCGAGTGTATTTTCAGAGTCGGATATTTCAAAGAATTCTCCCGATGAATTATCCCCAGCCAGTCCTAAGTGGTTTAGTGTTCTTGAATCAGCAGCTTCCTTCTCGGCCGACTGTAGCTTCAAATTGCTTCCATGTCAAAATAAGGCCGAAACTTTTCCCTTTTCAGTTCGGCAATGTTTAGAGTTTGCTTTTCTCGCTGTGTTCCGGCGTTTCTCTTAATATGTGGTATTAAGAAGTGTTACTTAACTTCTGCGGGAACTTTAAGCTGTTACTTGATGTGTTTGCGGATACCGCATCTTGAGTGAGCGGGGGCGCTTCCTAATTTACACGAATATCGAAATGGATTTTCGTACTCCTCACAAACAGTAGAATTCCTTCGTTACTAAACGTTTTATCTACATTATTCTACAAGATTAATCTTTACCTTTTTCAATTTTACGCTTTATCTTCAGTTTTAAATTTATTTTGTATCGTTTATAGAATTATATAACACCGTTTTATGAATTTCGTTTTGCAGAGAATGGTGTATTTTTTTTTACATAAAAATAACTCTGTTTATCTAATTATGCCTGACGGGTTTAACCATACTATTAAACTGAAGAGCCATGTTAAAATTTCTATTCGGGAATGATTTGTATGTAGAACTGTTCGGAGTGATCAAATATTTGCTTAATTAAAATGATCAACCGTAACGAGTGTTCAGACGCGCTTTAGATAACAAGCCGCTAATATGGCGGAACGAAGGAATAATGACAGTTAATTTTAATGGTGTGCCAGCCGCCCGCCCTGCGCCGTGCGTGATCGGAAACCGAAAACCACCGATCTCCCGCCAAGTGGGGTGGCCCGCCCGCACCCCACTGAGGCGAGGGCGGGGACGGGGGACACCCTACTGCAGACTGCAGACACTTTGTATGCAGAGCGTATTAATAAGAGGATTCTTACCTCAATGGCGAACGTGGCTGTCCGCGTCTGCCCGGCTGGCTTCCGCGTCCGCACCCATTTCTTGTGGGATCCCCTTTCCTCCGCCGAGTGGCTTGGGGTAGGAAAAAACTAAGATTTTGCGATAATCTTTGCGAGCGAATTTTAAAACGAATTTCATATCGAGTTACGTGTACGTTATCGTTTCAGAGGCCTGTTAATTTATCTTTAGTTGCATTTACGGAAAACCAAAGATGAAGTTAAAAATGTTTGTATAATCATGGGAATATTATCATTAAAAATCTTTAAATTAAATACGGCTTACTTCAATAGTTTAATATAAGCGGTATGCAATCTCATGGGGTGTAAAGTGTGGGGTTAGCGAATGATTGAATTACTGCAAGTATGTATTGATTGTGTTTAGTGGACAGCTAACCAAGGAAAACTAAACAAATATGTTCAAGAATCCGTATTAGGATATTGTGGGAATGATAAAATGTAATATTCCTATTAATGCATTAGTTTGACCGTCGCATCATGATATATCAATCTTTAGGTCAACATGGTTAGATATTTGTCGGCTAACCAACAATTGAGCAGAACTCTAAAATAGTTGAAAGATCCATTTCAGGCAAGTTGACAGTCACGAAACGGGATCCTCGGAGCTCGGGAGGTTTATTAGGGAATGAATCGTAAATGAGTTGACAGAGAAGAGAAGCGGGTAGAGCCAGAGAAGAGCCAGAGAGGAGTCCCGGTCTAGGCCGGCCGCAAAGTCTTCCTCTCTTCTCAAGCCCCGAGCCCCGAGCCCCGAGCCCCAAGCCTCGTGAAATATTTAATGTCACCCCGCGTTCCCACACACTGTGCGCTGTGTGCTAGACAAATCTCCTAGGCAAATATTCAAAGTGAAAGTCGCGAGACTTGCCCAGGAAATGGAAGTTGACGACTCAATTGCTGATTCGCGGGTAGAAATTCAAACTTAAAATTTCTGTGTACGGAATAATGTTTGAGGTCGAAGTAAATAATACAAACGTATATCGATTAATTATTTCGAAATAACTTATTGAAGCTTGTAAACCTCATTGAAATATATATTTTAATCATTGAAGATAATATTAACAACTCTCAGAACGAAAGATAAAACCGAAAAGACACGGAAAAGAAAAAGATAACGGTGGCAGCTGGGACTCGAACCTAGGACCTCATGGTATATCTGGGACTATAATCCACTGAGCTACGGCTACCCCGTATATTTTTATTTTCTTTGTCTTTTCGGTTTCATGTTCCACAAGAGTTGTTAATATTATTATCTTCAATTAATAAAAACTAACTTGTATCACTTCTCTAAGATCTATAGAATTTCCTCTGAGGAGGAAATGTTAGAAGAGTGAGCGTAATATATTATAATAAACAAGATCATTCTGTCGACTGGAAAACATGATTGTAATAAAATTCAAATACACAATTTTAGTGTTGTAATATAATCCAATCGTTAAAAAGGCGGTGTTTTCATTTTCCCGTGTCGTTCGCCGACAGAAAATATTTATCAAGTGAGCAATTATTTTCCCATTTTACTTTTACACGATCGTTTATTTTAAATACTTTATGATTAAATTTAATAAAAACATGGCAAATCTCTGAAATACTTTTATTCTCAGAAGTCACGCATTTAATTTTCAAACATTTTTCAATTAAATTATTTTATCGTATTTGAGAACAAAATATTTTTTTTTTAGTATCATTAAAAGTGTTCACTTACACTTACTGTAGACGTGATTTTTTTGGATTGTTTTAGAGCACAGGAGTACCCCTTCCTATTAATCAGTGACATCCATTGCTATACGACGATAAAAAAGCTGTGAATTGAATATTTGAAAATTGGCACTTTATAAGCATCCTCTGATTAATACCAACATAAATTAGCGCACAAGTTCTTACCTATTTCTTAGAAAAATGTCAAAATTTTATTTATTTTCTATTATCATTTCAATTCTCCTTTCGCTGTTTTTTTTCTTAGCATAGGCATAGCTTTTAAGCCTTTGTGGACTGCACGCCACTGCTATTATTAATATTAAAACTTCTTTTAAATTTGTAATAATTTTTTCTTAATCAATTTATTTATATAAATAACTTCTTTTTTTCGACCAGACTAGGCACACATGCCCATATTGTTGCGACATTCAACCTTCATATACCTAAAAAATAATATTTTTATTCCTTGCTCTTTTCCTGATTACATTTACATTAATGAGAAGAAAAAAAATTCTAATATAAATTTATCACTTAATATTTTTAATATGTTCAATTATTTTTACATTTTTAATTAATTACTTCTTGATAATTTTTCTTTATGTTTGTAATTTAACTCTTTGTTTATTATTTGTCTATATTTGTCATTATCTTTTAGTATATTGTTTAACCTGAACTTTTAGATATTTAAATATTTAAAAGTTATACATCAAACAAAGTTATTTTCATTAATTATATTATTTACCTTTATTTATATAATATTATTTTATTCTTTTATATTAATACCAGAATATTTTTAAACCGTTGGACATGTTATTATTTTACTTGTGCATAAAATTACTGATTTCATCAAATGCTCAATTTAATAATAGGAAAACTGGGAAAACTTTGTATGAGCTCGTATTGTATTGTATACCCAGCATCATGTGCGGTATTTGCTCGGCACGATCTACTTATAATTGCCATAAGTTTGGAAACTCGCAAGATGTTTAGTTTAATAGTTTGGCTTAAATTAATTTATTGATGTACTCATATCTCAGGACCCGTAGATTTACACTTGTGGTGAGTACAAAACGACTACCATGTGAAGAGAATATACGATTTATACTATACTAGCCGATGTGTAACCGGCCTTGCTCGGGATTTGGAATAAAGTTATGAAGTTGTGATTTTTTGCTTTTCATCAGGGTGCCATAATTGATTTGAGAGCGAAAGTAGCTATCTCCATATAAAAGAACATTCATTTGAATATTTTATTTCATTCAAAACCTTTATTTTTCTCAAAATATATCTAAATCATAAAGTTATTAAGTAGGTACATACTAGTGTTTTCCATTTTGAAAATATTCTTCCAAAAAAAATCTTCTTCTTTTGAATATGTAATCTGTGGCTAAACAGAGTGTTATATGTATGGGCTAACCTAAATAAAACATTGCGGGTTCAATGTTTTTCATACTAATTTAAAACGTTACAGCAACAGTTTTACATATTGGATTTCATTCAAACTACTTTCTAAACCTTTCTGGCACTAATAAAAACAAGCTGTGCTATTTTCAGTGAAACCGGTCCAGTTATTTTCCAGAACATCGAGGACAAACAAACATATTCAATGATTTTCCAAAACCATTTTCTTCACTGTTTCGATGTTTTCTTCGTTTGTTGAAGTGGTTGCAACTCCAGGACGCTCATCGTCATTAACATCTTCTCGGCCTTCTGTAAAGCGCTTGTACTACTTATAAACACTTTTTTGAGACAAAGTACCGAATGCCACAGTCAACATTTTAATTGCGTTGGAGCACTTTATTCCATTTTTAACGCAAAATTTAATACACATTCTTTGATCCAATTTTTTCAAAAGTAAAAAATCGAAGAACTCACAAAAACGTGACTAACCTTTGCCAGTTGTCAAAAACAAACCACTAATCCAAAATCGCTGATAATGCTAACATATGATAAACATATGTGTACCAATATAACAACAATAAAAAAATCGATAATCGAATGCACACAGCCCGCAAAAATTCAAAATTCACCTTTTCTTTTGAACACACCTCGTATAGATTAAACTAGAAATTGTTTAATGTGGCTACTTTCAGAATTTTTTCAATGATTTGCACTCAGTCTTTCTTTAAATTGTCAAATATAATCGAGAAAATAATATTGATCAAACCTCGTCAAATTAACCAATCCATGTACTAGATTCGCGTAATATGTACTCCCTTGTGTCTTTATCATAAATTTACATTACATATTAACATATTTATACCAATCTTTTGAAGAAATTATAATATATTTTACACAGTTGATACCATTCCACACCCGAGTTAAGAAACACAAGTTTTTTTAAAATTGTTTTTCGATGAAAAACATTATTAATGCAACATTATTTTTGTGGTTAAACAATCTTTCATTTAGTTTTATTTTAATATCTGATGAAATGAGCTGAAAGCACTTGGGTCGAGAAGGAGAAGTCTGTTCATATTTCATACAGCTGGAGCTCACCGTTCCAGAATTGTTGCAGTTTCATATGACATTTATACTCTATACATCAGTCAAACGTCAAATAATGGTTATAAATCATAAAGGGAGTTTACTTTTTTTCCAAGTGTTAAAGATTTTTTTTCTTAGCAACAATATTTGAACCCAGTGTTACCAGTTCAAAGACACAATCCAGCATTTTTTTCATTAAATTTTTCGAAAAGATTTCACTTCTTCTCTACTGTAATGTCATTGCCTCTCTATCGAAGATTCTCCAGCGCAGGCGTTTGGTAAAAGTTTTTCATTCGATTACAACAAATTTCAAGTTGAGAATATTATCACAATAACAGCGACACTAGTCGCGTGACAAGTAATGTAGCAAAATCGACGTTTGAACACACTGCCAAATCCGCTTACGCTCCAGCAACAAAACCGTGCAAACACTCACCCTGACTCCATTCAACATCCACCAGCGGTGTGTTGTTCTCCCGGGCTTTTGACATGCAACATTTTCCATGCCTTGAGGAATCGTATTTATTTACTAGCAAAATGTGGCTTGAAAATTCTTTTACATGCTTGAAAACAATAAAATGTCCACATCTTCTACTCTACGATCCTTTCGGCATCCACCTTTGAACATAGGCCTTCTGCAGTTATTTTATGTCCAAACAACTGTTTTTATTACTGTTACTGTGGTTTTCTAGAACTTTATTTATTTATTTTTTTTTGTTTTACAATAACTACACACAAGAGACCCTGAGGGAAATAATTTCCCTCTAGGCCTATATCATCTTTGGGGATGCTGTGTGGAGGGTCCTTTAAAGGATAGGAAGGAGTGAACCTGGGTCTTGAAGAGACCCATGTTATAGGATGAAGGAAATACAGAGGCCGGCAGATCATTTCACAGCCGAGATGTTGAACACAAGAACGAATCGTAGAAGCGATCCGTTCTCATGTGACAAATGTCAACCGTGTGCAAATGTTGGGCGCGTGTTTGGCGTGTTTCCCGACTATGCAACGGTGCCGAAGGTATCAATGACGCTAGTTCCTCGGAGCATATTCCATTAAAATACCGATAGAACAAGGAGAGCATTCCCACCTGACGTCTGTGCTAGAGAGATTGCAACCCGTCTGTTAAGATAGGCGAATCTATCAAACGGACCGCCGTTTCTGCACAGAGTCAAGGGTTTTTTTTTCAGATATTTTAGAACTCCCGACCAGAGGTGGTTGCCAAATTCTACAGTGGAGCGCACTTGCGTTTTGTACAGGGTCAGCAGTTGTATACTATTAAAGTATCTGCGGGCTCTGTACAATACGCCCAGCTTCTGAGAGGCTAACTTTATCGTTTTAAATAAATCAAATTTAATGATCTTAGTACTATAGTTTTGTTATTATTGCGACAGCTTATGACGGAGAAATATAATATAAATAATTCGTATCCATGTGGCCTCACCACAGTTTGATAATAGCTATGAACTCCGAAACAGCTATCACAATAATAACATTACTGAAATATGTACTGAAATACTTGCAGAGCTTAATGATGACATTATCAAATTCGATTTATCTGAAATTATGAAAAAAAAACTTTTTTCAATTGTATGTGTTCTTTTCATCGGGAGTTTTGTAGCCTTGACACATCTCTATATATAAAAGATGATAGTTTGTCTGTCTGTCTGTCTGACTGTCTGTCTGTCCTAGATTTTTTCGAAAATTACTCGCCCGGTTTCGCGGAAAATAGAACAGTTTTTTCTTATTACTGCCGGGAAGGTTTAGAGAGTAGTTTGATTGAAATTCAATATGTAAAACTGTTGCTATAACGTTTTAAAATTTATATAAAAAAAACTGAAACCGCAATGTTGTATTGAGGTTAGCCCATAGATATACCACTCTGATTGTACATATATATATTGAAAAAATAAATGTTTGGAATGAAATAAAATTTTCAAATGAACCTTTCTTTATTTTCTTTGTTTAGAGATAGTAATAGTCGTCACAAGGCATTACTTTTGTCGTCAAATCACTTATGGTACCAACACGATAATTAAGTATTCGAACTTCATAACTTTATTCTGAAAAATAAAAATAATCCCTAGCAAGACCGGGTACACATCAACTAATACAATTATGATTATTTGTACAAAAATGGGATATTACGTCATAATATGTACCATACTTCATTTATCGCAGTTGTGCAATCACTAAAGGAGTATAATTGAAAAAAGAGCGATTTACAAACATATACTTTTAAAACTTATTTTTATCCACATGTTTTAATGCTAAAATACCTAAAAATAACATCTTTGGTATAGATTCCTATGTGTTCTCTTAATTACAATAATACATAATTAATTACTTTAAAAAAGATATGAAGGATCGAATTACTTGGTTTAACAAATGCATTGTTACGACCATATCCCCCTAGTTATTTGATTTCGGACACGGAAGCATAATAAAAATAAGGTATTTACAGTGTTTAAAAAATAGACTTGATCAGATGAGATGATGGCGGGATGGCGGGATGGATGGACGGCAGAGTCAGTAGAGAGATAGCGACCAGGAGGCGAGGGTAGCAGAAGAGGCAGCAGATAAGCCGATGAATAAGTCATGAATGGTCCGCTCCATTGTTCGCGCCACTCCGTCCATTTTCTTGTTTTTCCGCCTCCTCTCCGGAACTTGGAATTATCATTTTCGGAATATTTATCAGTCAGACAATGGGGGCGGTCCTTGAGAGCGGCATTACATAATTGAAAGAGGTAATACTCCGGCAGAGGCGCTAAAGATTCATACTTCCTTCGCTTTGCAAACAACAAATCGGACGTCTGCGAGGAGAGGTGTAATTAATAAACAAATACTTTTTACGTTAAACTCGTTGCATTCCTAATGATATATTCAAGTATTCACAAAATTAAACAATTAAAACGTAAGTATTACGTTATAATCTTCGCTCAATATGAAATATTATTAGACTGGGCCTGCATTTTACGAAGTAACGCAAAGTAACGTAAGTAGTAACGTCTTGCCGAAGATGTAATCACCGACCCGAATAGGACAAGGGGAAGAAGATGGTATTGTAATGACGATTAATTATATTCATTACAATATTCACAAATATCTAAGTTATATATGAATACTAGGTTGAAAAAAAACTCAATATTACTCTGGTGAGAGACATTCACTATTTTATATGAATACCGCACAAGAGTCCCAACTGCTCCCAATCATCTGGAGCCAGTAAGACTATGGCATCCCCAATTTTGGAATGTTGTAAGGCTGAATGTATTGGGGAGGAGAAGGAGAAGGCGAAGAAGAAGGTGGGGAAAATACCTTGCTATTCAGATCTGGTCACCGAACACGACTAAAAGCCATATCAAACAAAATTTAAATTCTGAATGGTGGTCTTTTACCAGGGCGATACTGACAGTATCTTTCACGCTGGAACGTGCACAAACATACTGTATATTATTTTTAAAGGAATTAATTGTGAAACAGTACAAATTAATTACGTAAAATTTACTTGCGCACGCAGGGATTTGAACCTGCGACCTTCGGATTCACAGTCGAGGGCCTTGCCCCTCGACCGTGAAACGGTCACTATTGAAACGTACTTTAAAATGGCTTTAGCTACGTTGATTGACTAGATCTTTCAATCCTTTTTCTTTCTCATCTCTTTCACCTCATCCACTTCCTTTTGCCTCAATATCAAATTAAATTAAGGTAATATTTCACTTAAACGATAGTTTTACGTTACGCTGGTACATTGGTTTCTGATGTAAATGTATTAAAAAACACTTAATAAAATATAACAAGCTCGCTGAAAGCAATTTAAAATAAAGTATTCGGCGAATTTGCCTGCACATTTCGAGCAGTCTGTGAATAGACATCGCACTCCAAACTTTTCAATCTGTTTAATTCAAACAGAGAAGTTGGAGCACTTGAAATGTAATAAGGGGGGTAATGGTTTGATTGAACTGAAAGTTTAACATCGATAAAATTCAAAGGGTGTTGTTCGCAATGCCATTCAAATGTGCGCAAACTATTCAGGCAACTCTCGCTCGGCCGCGATTGCATTTTTATTATTGCGGATCTGACCTGGTCGGATCGGATTGCCCCAGCCTCTCGAATCTGGCCGATGGAGCTTAGCTTTAAACTACAATAAAATTTTATTCCCCTCTCCGATTACACCTTCGAGAAAATCTTTAAAAACATAAAAATACAAGCAGAGATCTGCACTCTCGAGATTGAAGCTTTCAGATTAAGTTATGGAAGGGTTAGCTTTGTGAAACATATTATTTTTAAGGTATTAAAATCGATGATTCCAACGCTATTTTCCACACGAATAATGCATGCCCGCATTTTAAACTACATTTATATTTAAAACGCTATTGCTTTTTTTTATAATATACGAGTATTATAAAGTTTCAAATTTAATCCTTGAATAAAAGAATATTTACTTTTGTCTTTTCAGAGTGGCAGGTAAGTACTCTCATCATCTCCTCGGAGAAAGACCACCAATCAGATTCGATACTATGCTTGAAATATCCTTAGCCGTGTTTAGTAATTAAATTACATATGTACAGTCCTCTCCATTCCCTCCAGTCTCACAATGTACCCCAATTTGCGATATCATTATCCCACCGACTCCGAGCAGTTGGGGCTTTTTTGTGCTAGGTCACATTTATTTTTTGGCCACGTATAGTCTGATGTGTAATTGAGAACTGCAATCGTTTAAAAGATTTTAATTGGCAACACCAAGATGGCTCATTGGAAGATTAATGTTAATTAAAGTATAAAAAAGCACAAAGTTCCTAGTGCATATTTTTTACTTTAACCAAACGGTATTCTGAAATTAGTTGCACATTTCAAAAGAAGATGATTCTATATCATATTCCGAGACAATTTAATGTTTGAACTTTTTTCATTATTGAACGCTTTGCAAGAAAGATTACTTTTTTTTACCGCACACAGGAGACCTTGAAGGAAATAATTTCCCTCAAGGTTTATATCATCTTCGGGGATGATGTGTGGAGGGTCTTTTAGAGGATAGGAAGGAGTGAACATGTTGTAGGATGGAGGAAACACAGAGGCCGGTAGATCATTCCACATCCGAGCTGTTGAACACAGTTGTTGACAAATGTCGACTGTGTGCAAATATTGGGCACGCATTTGGCGTGTTTCCCGACAATGCACCGGCGCCGAAGGGATCAATGACGCTAGTTCCTCAGAGCATCTTCCATTGAAATATCTGGAAGGGCGTTTTTTTTTTTTTTCTGAAATTTGATATATGGAAATAACCACGTATTAAATGTTAGATTATGTCGTATTAAATCAAAACTACAGATCATAATTATGAATAAAAATAAAAACGTTAAAAAGCAATTATGACATTTTGTCTTGTTCCTTTAAAACAAACTGTAAAACGCAAAATGTAAAAACATTTAAATGTGAAGAAAACATTCAAATTTTTTTAGTGAGCAGCTTGGTGTTTCACAGTAATGGCAAGCGTGAAACTGGTTTGAACTAGTTTGAAATATCCACTCGCAGTATATCGGGTTAGTAGCGACGTTTGTCACAATCTTCGAATATTATCGTGGTAATTTAAATGAGACGAGATAGTTAAGTTTCTCTCAATAAAATTAGGTTGTGATTTTTACATGAAATCAAAAAAAAATTCGTGGTAAACCATTCACAAGCCAAACAAAGAAAATTTCATAATATAATCTTTATAGACACTTAGATTAGGAAAAAACAAATACTACCTTTTTTACATCACCTCAGCTAGGTGACAATTCATCTGGCATGTCTGTAGGATCTGTTTGGTGAATAATAATAATAGAATTATTTGTACAGCGCCGTTTTTGTAAAAAATTACCTCAAGGGCGTTGAATAGTGTCGAAAAACTAAATGAATAAACATACTATAGTTAGGCACTTTATGGTCATCATTAGTTAGTATAGTTAGTTAAAAAAAAAAAATTGTCTATTTATCGATATGTCAAGCGTTAAAATGGAAAATAATAGTTATTTTGATTTGTCTGTAAATGCATTTGATAAGTTATAAATAAAACGATGTTGAAACAATTGATTCTATAAAAACTATTAAAGAAATTTAACAAAAAACACGTAACGTAGTAATTTACTTTTGTCTTTGAGTCTGGATCCACAGTCACGTCTAGCTTCCTTTGCGATCTTTCATCGGTGATTGGTCCTGCCCGTTCGTGTCTAATCTCAGTAGGGTCACGGGGCGACACTTACAGCATTCAATCCTGAAGGACAAATAAAACAAACTATCGAATTGGGGACCGAACCATACCTACCACCACCCCCTCATACTATCCTTCTCCTCTCCTGATATCCTGGCATAAAAAACAGAGATAGATGGATTACTGAGTCCAGGGTATAGTTTCCCAACGCATTGCTGAATATTGAACCGCGGAATCTTTATGAAATAAGCAACCACATAACAATTTCCCCGAATTTCATTTGTCGAAGAGAGATTATATGATGATATTTCTTCACCCCAAATGGTACCTGTGATTTTATTTTATTTGGAAAATCAACAATTTCCAATAATAATTAGGTAGTATGGTAAATAGATATAATAACTAAACTAATAATAATATAATAAAATAAAAAAGTTTTAAGTATAGGCTATGAGGATGGGATGGTGGGAGGGGTGAGAGGGAGAATGGATCTAGTCTGTTTAGAGTAATTATTGTGTGAATGTTATTTAATGATTTTAGGTTTGAGATTGTGAGGAGCTGAGAACTGTATGAAGTGTTAAAAATGAGTGAAGAGCGGTAAATAAACGTGTTTTGTTGAGTTAGTGTTGAGTTGAGGGAGGCTCAGTGGGTGGTTTTATCTGGCGCTCCACTTACAATGCTCTAGTTAATTTCGATATTCTACATTAATATGCACCAGCGCAACCTGTAAGTCAGCGCGTAATTAATAATGCTATTCTCGAATCAGGGGAATTCGCTGAATAATCGACATTACGTACGTAGCACTCTCTGAAAGTGGTTATGCTTGCCATTTTGAATTTCATAAATATTGAAGTATGAGCATTACATCACCATTAACCGCAAGAATTTGTCGTACATGCATAAATATAATATTATCTTGGCATGAAAAATATACATGATGTCCGGGGGTAAAGTGTAGCCACTTCAGGAGGTGATTCTACATGTTTTTGAAATTTTATCATGTTTTTCCCACACAAAAATTCATACCTACAAAAAATATGTAGATGTATAGCACGCCGGGAGTGAAGAGTGTCAACTTCGCATATCCATATCTGACCTGTATCCATGGAAACCGTACACCAACAACGATAGTTTTTTTTTTTTTTGATTCTTTGAGACACAAACAAGATGAGATTATAAATCAATACAAATGTCCCTAGACTAATGCGTCTGCAGCATTCGTTTTAAATTACGTAGAAAATAAACACGTAAATATAAATCATTGAAGAAGATAATATTAACAAAACCTAAATGAAATAAGAAACTAAACGAAAAATACAGAAAATAAAAAGGTATCAGTCGCATCTGGAAACCGAACCTAGGATCTCTGTTTTACCCAGACAACCGCTCTACCAACTGGGCTAATAAGACCAGTTCAGTCCATCTTCATCGATATAATACCTCAAATTCAATATTATCCTCCATTAAATGCGACTGATAAATTTTATTTTCTGTTATTAAAATAAATTTAACATTTATCTAAAATTATATCTAACTAAATTTACATATTACATACACCACCTCCTTAAATAACAACATTTGATGAGTGACATTTCTGCGCCGGCGGGCCAATACTTACACAAAGCTTAAGTATTTATTCCAAGGTGTTAAGGTAACTCATTCGGCCGTGTTGCAGGCAACTCCCTGAAACCAGCCGCAAGCAATAAACCCGGGATTGGGTGTCCGCCACCACAGATCTCTGTATTCATAGAATATATTAAACAAATACAAATAAACGAAAACAACATCGCTATTTTTTTTATCACTTAAGAAAGCTAAATTATCAAATAAAAATAAATGTATATTCTTAAGGAGTGTAATAAATTTCTCAAAAAAAAGAAAAAATATAAAAATGGAAACAATAAAAATGAATGAAGAAAACAAAACAAAAAAGTTGTTTTCTGAGGAATTAAATAGCACCGCTTTTAATAAGGAACGTAATGAATTTCTCAAGTGCAGAAATCATGGAGAAATCTTTGAAATAAACAATGTTATTTGAAAACATATCTTTAGTAGTGTGGGCTTTAGAATATCGTTGTATGATCGGGACATTCAACGACCTAATATTAAAAAGACAGTTAATATTTCTTCTTTTAACCCTTCCTGGCCGGTGCTGTCATCTGAATTGAAATGCATCAAATAATTTTATTATGTTTATAAATACAAAGATCATATTTTAGGTGTTATTCTCCAATATATTTACGTATTGTAAAAAAAAAAATTATTTATCGAACGCAACAGAAAAAATGTTTTGTCGATAAATCAGGAAAAAAAGGGTAGTATATACGTATGTCTGCGTGCGTTGATAACTTGCCGAGTGGTGCGGTAGTGAACGAGAAGGGTACGCGGTTTCGCTCACCGTGGCACCATGCGCGGTTGGCAGTACTATCCGGCGGTCTGCCGGTTGTAATTGTTTTTTTTTATGTGAATACCGCACAAGAGTCCCAAGTGCTTCCAACCATCTGGAGCCAGTGAGACCATGGCATCCCCAATTGGGGAATGTTGTGAGGCTTAAGGGGAGGGGAAGAGGATGGGAGAAGGTGGGGGAACACCTGGCTATTCAGATCTTGTCACCAAACTCGGGTAAAAGCCATTTCAAGCATCGTTCCAATTCGGAAAGACAATGGTTGTCTTTCACCAGGGCGAACATGAACTGAACATATCATGCGTTTTCTGCGTGACCGATGTTTTTTCTTCGTTTTCAGCACGTATACATAATATTTTCCTTGTGTACCTATTTACTTCTAATAAAATGATTTATATAAGCAATAAATGTAAATGATTTTTTTTTATCCAACTTAAAAAATACTACATTCTAATGTATTGAGTACACAGCACCGGAGCTTGAGGGATTTTCTAGCAACATAAGGGAAAGATTAACCAGGCTCTCTAATTCGAAATATGTAAATATATATTTGTTGGTAACTATCCAGTAGATAGCTAACACCTGACCTTTGAGGCAAAATCTGAGTATTATGTCTGAACAATTGCACAATTAAACATTTTTTCCTGAAAATAATGTTAAAACGTTAAAATTTTGAATAACGTTATGTATCTGCTGGCAAATCAATTTAAAAAGCGCGAACCACTATCGGTATGTGTGCATACCGATAGTGGTTCAATGCGGTTCGAATTAATTTGAAACACCTGCCCCCAGTCCCATCGTACCTCGTGATATTCCTACTATACAGTATGCAAAAAGTACAGTACGAAAGCCTAATCTAACCTAACCTAATTAATAAAAAATAAAAATAAATTATTAAATTAAAATGATTAATTAGGTTAGGTGAGAACAGGTTTTCGGGCAATTTTTTAATGTACTTTTTATGAATTTATATCATTTTTAAAAAGTGTTCTGATTCATACGTGTCTAGATTTATGATGGAACCGTATTTTTGTACGGGGTTATAACTCTATTCAAATATTAACATTTCATGAAAGTGCAGTTCGCCAAAAAAAAGTATAGCTCTCTGGCACTTATCTGCTGCCATCCAGCTCCCTCGTGGGACCCGTCCCGAGATAAATGGTCTCACAATGGGCCGCCCTTAGCAGCAAAGGCGGCCATTGTTACCGTGACGTCACCGGTAACACTTCCGGTATTTTGCTCCCTCCCCCATCCCCTCACCATCCTGCATTGCCGCCTCCCGCTGATATTCTACAGGCCTATTATACGGCCAGTCAAGATGCTAATATTCTACGTACAATTGAGTTTAATGCTTTTTTATGGACTTTTATATTGCCTCAGATTTCTGTTGAGAAGCCATTTCATCTGTGGAGGGATATTTTATCTTGGGTAGCAATTATTGACTTAAAAGTTTTGCATAAAGTGTGAACATTAAGCTTCTGGGTAAATAGACATAACAAATAAAAGGAATTTTTTAAAAGTGAAATTAAATCAATAAAAGTACTTTTATATTGCCTCAGATTTCTGTTGAGAAGCCATTTCATCTGTGGAAGGATATTTTATCTTGGGTAGCAATTATTGACTTAAAAGTTTTGCATAAAGTGTGAACATTAAGCTTCTGGGTAAATAGACATAACAAATCAATGCACTTTTTAAAAGTGAAATTAAATCAATAAAAGTACTTTTTTTAAACTAGCATTAAAACCTAACCTAATGAATTAATGATATTAAAAAATAATTTTTATTATTAGGTTGCCTTAGATTCGGTTTTCGGGCTAGTTTTTTTTTCGTACTTTTACGACTTTATATCACTTTAAAACGTGTGCGGATTCATAAGTGTGTTGAATTATCCGGTCACCAGATATTTGTCTTCCCACGAACTCTATTATTTTTAAATCGGATATCGGATTCGATCTTAACTCTGAGAAAGGGGTTGATTCATTTTTATTTATAGCCAGCAAAACATTTGTACATTTTACTAAAAGCCTTGTAATGTTCATCATTAGGGCAGATTGATAGACTAAAAAAATTCAAGTTTATTTGTAGCAATAATACCATATCTCAAGAAATAATCCCAACACGGGTCAATACCGCAAAAGTCACCATGATATCAAAAGAAGCTTATTTGAAATTCATGTATTAATACCATTAAATTTTCTTATTATTTTATACTTAAACCAATGATACGAAATCCTTTTGTAAGAAAAATTATGTGAATAGAAGATTCTCAAGTCGAGATAACACACCCTATTCCCCACTCCTCCAAAATCTTTCCATAATCCCGTGTAGTACACATAAAATACACGTGCACTCTTATTGTGTCAGGTCCCAGAATCCACTCTCAGTTATTGCTGTAAGAAGGCAGAAATCACCTTGCGAAAAATCAAATCAAAGCATAAAAAGAATCACTTTTATTAAAAGGGCAAAGCGAAAGCATGTCAACAATTTCCCCATACAGCTCAGTGGCGGCTCGCGGCTTGCGGCTCATATGGCGACGCTTGCCTGCAGTACAAAGGGGGGCGATATTCTTCAGAATATCTCGTGTTTATTTTTTCAACGTCTACGTTTTAGTGGATTCTGCCATACTACGTATAAGTACCTAAGTTTAGTTTGCTTTACTGTACCGCGCATCTCGAATCAAGATCGTTTTTTTGTAGTCTACAACACTTCATTTCACTACAGATAACCTCAATGTACCTACCCTTTATAAAATTATAAATCTTTAAATTCTCTTTCTACCATTAAAAAAATAACATACAACTTCTTAACAAAGTATCAAGTTTATTGTTATACATGTTTATTAGCATGGCAGATCAAAAACATATTTATCAATAGTCATAACGTAGTGGTTACCACGTGGTAAGCTCACTTTTCCACGCTTTAATATTTATTTAATACCCATACGGCTTTTACATAGAGTTTTACATATCTTACAGTTTCATCAGAGGAATGATGAAAAGAAAATACATTGATAAGGGAGTTATATAAAAAATAACGGTCAATGACCTGTATTCCACACACAGCACTACACGGGTTCTAATTTAAATTTTAGAAAAAAATAAGTTGTATGATAACATGTATTTCGAATTGATCACCTCAGTGTGAATAAATGTTCCAAATATTATATTATAATCGGCTCTTGTTTCTTGCTTATTTGATCAAATATGTTTTATAAAAACAAACGTCTGAATAAATAGATTACAGGGACGTACCGTCGGTAAGACTTTATTGGTTGTTTGGATTTGAAAAGATTCCTTATATTATTTTGATAATTGTTTTTTTTTATGTGACTTGTTCGTACTATAATACCATCAATGTTAACCATTATTTAAAAAATAGTATGTAAACCTAGTTTTAATATCAAATAGCTGATCTGACACGGTGGCACTGGATTCTCCCTACCGGCACTCGCACCCGGAGCGCAGGATCGCTCGGGTGTTACCTATTCAACGCGAAATCGGTATTCACGATAAGGCGTCTACGCCAAAAGCGATTTTAACACGTGTATCATATCACCCCACCCCTTCGGCGTTATCTGCTCCTGATACCTGGTACCCGGGTATTCTCACCTGCAGGGGGGACGGCCCAATAAGGGTTTCGGAGCGACAATGCGGGATAGGTCAGAGATTACACTTGATCAAGTAATTAAACGTGAGTTGAGAGTGAGCAATAAGCTCGTTTTAAGTATAACGAACAATATACAGATTTTTTAAAATTCGTTTAAATTCTTGTTTTTAACTTACTGCCGGATCACCAGTAAAGCTGAGAATTAATATTTTGTTCTTATGTTTTGATATTTTTTGAATTTTTTTTTCTCAGCACTTAGATATATCTAAAATAAAGCAAGATCACACCATAATGTACGAAAGACATAAATAATTAATAATGCCGCTTGTTTAGCAATAAATTTTATGTCATCCTAGTATTAACAATAATTTATGGGCAATCTCTATGAAAATTCGGGATAACTTCCCCGACTCCTGGGGTTAAGATTAACTCTAACCCCGATTAAAGGCATTAAACTAATGGTTAAGCTAAGAACCCGAGAGGTTCATTGGTTCTTAATGAATTTTCCTGAAAAGTGTTCGGTGTTCTTGACCTAGGATATTTACTTAGATAAGATTAAAAATTGAGTTCTATAACGTTCTATTGCTTCCTTCCCCTCCGTAAATTTCGTGCGCCACAATTCCTCATTCTTAGGTACTTCGGTAAATCTCCTAACCAAAATTTTAATTCCATGGAAAAGCAACCCGTACTATCTAACTCGTTTAATTGAGTACAACAAAAATAAACATGTCGAAGTTCCTCTATAAGAATTTCCATTGAATTTTTAACTCATAATAAATTACAGAGTTGTAATAAGAAATATACTGTGTGTACAAAGATTCAAAAGTCTTAATCTTGAGCCATGGTCATAATTTAACAATATATTTTAAAACTATTTTAATTCAATATATTATCATCACTCGTTGTTTGAAATGGCTTTAGCTATGTTTAATGACCAGGTCTGAATAGACTGGTTCTTCCTGACTTTCGTCTTTCCTTTCTCCATCCCCTCACATATTTCCGTCAGCCTCCCTAAATTCCCCAAAGGATACCACAGTTTTACTGCCTCCGGACAGTTGGAACTCTTGCTTGGTAACACACAAAGCACACGCTTGGTAAAAAAATAAAAATAAATTCTTTTACACTAAAAATCATTAACCATCGCAACGGGAGAAAAACCGCAATTCAAATTGTTCAAAAGTCCGTGACTAGGGGGTACACTTGTGGCGGAATTTCCGCGTTTTTCCGAAACGCGTTGAAAATTTCCGCCAGTATAGTTCACACGCATGGCGCGGGAGGGTGGCGGGCCTAGCCACCCATAGGGCCGGCCTATTGTCATCCGCAAAAGCTCTTCTTTATGGCCATACGAACATACCTTGTCTCTAAGCGACATGGTGACCCAAACTTTACATTTTATATCCAACAAAACGACCCGAATTTTAATAGAATCTGATAAAATTTTAAAATTTTACATTAAAAATTGTAGGGTGGGGTTCATAGAAAAAGTATTGGATTTAAACACAATAAATATTTTTTAATACTGTAATGCAGTTGTTTTTCTCTTTACTTAATCAATATTTATCATAGATTTGAAAATTCTTTTTTCTCTAATTTTCATTCCTCTATCATATTCTGTTATAATTTCTTTACTGACTCATTGAATGTCTGAAAAACTTTATCAATCCACTTTTTCTTTATGTATTCCCTCTGACGGCCTCCATGGTCGAGGGGTAAGGCTCTCGACTACGAATCCGAAGGTCGCGGGTTCAAATCCCGGCGTGCGCAAGTACATTTTATTCAATTAATTTGTGTTGTTTCACAATTAATTCATTTAAAAATAATATATAGTATATTTGCGCACGTTCCAGAGTGGAAGATACTCTCAGTATCGCCCTGGTGAAAGGCCACCATTCAGAATTGAAACGTTGCTTGAAATGGCTTTTAGCCGTGTTTGGTGACCAGATATGAATAACCAGGTATTTCCCCTTTTCCCTACCTTCCTCTCCCCCTTCTCCTTCCCCTCCCCAATACCTTCAGCCTCACTACATTCCCCAATTGGGTATGGCATGTCTCACTGGCTCCAGACGGTTGGGAGCAGTTTGGGACTCTTGTGCGGTATTCATAAAAAAAAATCCCATTTTATATACCTGTGTTCCTTTATTTTATTTTTAATATTATTTATTAACTAACGTTTCTTCGTTTTTTTACATTCCTTGTTTTAAAAAAAAAGTCGTAACACGTTGTCAAAATTATTAATATTTAAAATTATTATTATTACAAACTCCTTGAAAAATAATATTGGTATTTTTGTGTTATTCTGACTCTTGACATAACTTTACTCGAGATTTTTTTTTAATATTCTATTTTCTAAGTTCGGCCTTTCTAATCCATTGATGTCCAAATCTTATAGGCCCCCAATTCTTAATCTTGTTATTTCAATATTTGAGTGATCTACTCAGAGAACATGCAATGTCTACTTATTGATTTGATTGCTGCAGTCATTCTTAAAAGATGTGCAAATTCATTTCGTTTGGATGCACATTTCCCGCAACTTTGTGCTGACAATCGAAACCAATTAAATAAAACTGTTGGGAATTATTCAGGTAATATTCCTATCTATTCCCGGAACAGTATTCATTGCATCCGCTCTGTTTAGCCGCTCTCGCCGGCAAATAATCTACTTGCGCCTATCCGGATCACTTCGCTCCGATTGCATTTTCCGCTGCAACGGAAGAAACCTTCGTAAAGCTTATTCCAATTTCATTTCATTAAGTCGCTTATCGGAATTTCCGCCGATGGTCGGTGATCCTGTGAAAAAAACTACGGAACCTCGGCGTCGTTTCAATGCGGCGCGCTTTAACGTGAGTTTTGTTTTTGCGATTGCTATTGTGGCTTTTTGAAGGTACAATTCAAATGCCAATTAAAATCTGATTCTTTATCTATTAAGCACCATCACTATTTTTGAGAGTTTTGTGTCAGAGGGGTAAGAGCGACGTCCAACCATGTATTGTACTCGTAAAGAAAGTGTATTAAATAATTCTCGTTTTTGTTTTATCTATTGTCTTCAGTGTCCACCTGAAAATATATTTAAAAAAATCCTATATTTTTCAACGAGGTACTTATCCTTCTCCTCGTTTTTTCCTTCCACTTTTAACCTTCCTCTTTGAAGTAAAACATAATTCGACTGGCTCTAGGCAGTGTGTTCTAATTATGTTTCATAATAACAAAAAACTGTTTTTAGGAAGTGGGAAGTAGTGAGCATCCTTAACATATATTATCAATGTGACAAAACGCAACCTTTTGCATGTTCACTTCTTATGACTTCATTCACAGGGACTAATAAAATATACTGTTTAGTAAAAAAACATGTTTAAATGGGAGGTACGCTCGTATTACATAAAGTGGCTCACGTGGTGCCTTTCTTGTGGACTGAAAACCGCCGCACAGTAACGTTTCAATGCACTCACGTGAATCATATTATATTCAAGTCACTCTTCCCTCTGCCGTTGCATACAAACATCAGCTTTTTGCCTCTTCAACCCTCTTTTGTATGTTGTACGGCCCTCCGGGGGCTGGCTAGCTGGAATGTGCGCAGAACAAACAGCCGCAGCCGGCCGCGGCCGTCCCGCGTCCCTGGCCGTGTTTGCATTTCAACTTTCATCCCGATTTCTTTTATTCCTTGCAGAGACTCCTGCGGAGATATTCTTCGCTTTTTATGTGTAAAAATGCATTTTTGCGTTGGACGATAAAAAATGTATAAAAATCGAGAAACTTAATCTTCATTCGTAAGTCGTCAGCACTCCTCTTACAGAGTCTTGGAATGGTATCTTTAAGAAGGTAAAAGATATTTTATTCCCAGTGGATACAGCTGTCAGTGAGCTTTGAAATCACAACCGATACATCATGTCGTGAGGAAGTTCAACTTAGCGTCGTTCATCGCATTCACGTTATGCTGTTCCCCTGCGAATAAAACATGTGAAAATTTTCTGGAAACAGTTTACAGTTTACAGATTGAAACCCGCCCTCACATATACATATACATTATTTGTATTTTAAGATAATTTTTTCCTGATTCCTTATTAATCTGGAACATAATATTGATTTTGTTTCATTTTAAAATGATAAACTATTGGAAGATGAACGGAAAATACATATTTCAGCTATTATGTGGGCACTATTAGAAAAATGATTAGATTTATCAGTATACAAAATGATTCCGCAATGTAGAAATATGCTGTTGAAGTTACCCCTTGAAAGCATTAATATCTCTTTTGCGATACTGAAATCATTTAAAAAAATACTAAGCCGTTCTTTCAGAAGTTGTGCAGTTTTCTAAAAACAGTCTTCCCTACAGTGTTTACATCTCTAATGGAGTTTTGGTGTTGGCTGGGTTGATTACTTGCGGAATTGGCAAAACAGCACTAATGTAACTTTATTTTGCTTTTCCTCCACTTCACAATTATTATTTGTTGTTTTTCCATCGCCGTCTTCTTTTAGTGGTAGATAATTTCAGTATCGCCCTAGTGAAGTCCACAATTCAGAATCGAAACGATGCTTGAAATCGCTTTTAGCCATGTTTTATGACCAAAAATTATACTTAAAAATGGTTTACATGACAATGTTACAGAGTTGGTGGTTTACATTATGGAAAATACAGAGTGCATATTGAGAATTTTTTATTTAATAGTTAAAACAAACATAACTTAATGTACAATGTGTTATAGGATATTTACCGTATATCATAACGGCACAATCTTATATTGGTATATGTGTGGGAATGTGTGTATTATTTTTTTAACTTATTTTGAAGTGTTTTTTAATTGCGTTTAAAAGTCCGTATCTTATTAAGAATATATTTCACAGAAAATTTATTGCAATTTATGTACCAATTTGTACAACTCAGGCCACTAGAGGGTGCTAGTGTAGTATGTTGCCATCAAATATTGTCATTTTAGATTATTTGCAATAAGGGATGCATAAAAATACCTCCAAGAATATTTTTTAATAAAACATTTACTTATCAACAAGCAACTGCACAATAAACACTTGTTTACCCGCCCTTGAAAATCCGTCTACAATTTTCCAATATGTTATAAAATCACAATAACCGTTTAAAGTGATGAAAGATTTCTCTCGCTCATCGGATCAACAAAGGTAATCCTCCGGCCTCCCCATGGGGTGTTCCGAGGTTTAAAGGGTCTGCTACTCCACACAATATCCCATCAAGCTTCCTTCAATGGGAGCCATGGACTGGATGCATATTGCGCCGGAATCGTTTATGATTTGGTCGAAACTGAGCAGGATTTAGCAATGGAATAAGCAATCTAGTGTAAAATATAATCGTATAAACAGATGGAGGGGTGACTAGACTGTTTGAACGATATTGTTTAAATGGGTATCGGGAAATATCCCCTTCAATACCCACCATGTATAAGTTTTGCATACATTATATATAGGGTTGATGCATAAGTTCTAAGCTAATTAAATTTCAATGCAATTAAAATATACTTTTTTTTTATTATTCATGTTTATGAATAAACTAATCAAAAATATATCCTTTCTTCGAACGGTGTAAAATAACTTTTCCAAAGTATTTGTTAAATCAATAATAATTACTTTGTTTAAAATTATTTATCCCTTAAATTTATTTTAACATTAATAACTACATTTATAATATTATTAATATAAATGTTAATTATTATTATTATTGTTACTTCATTTTTAAGACTTGTTATTTTATTTATATTAATAAAAAATAAAAAATCTTTTTTCAAATTTCTGAAACAATTTTTTTTTTTTTTATATAATATTTAATAATATTTTTCTATTATTTTTGAATTTTTAATTAATTACTTACCTACTTTCAACACTTATTTTTAATTTTTGTTTGTGTTTTTTTTTAATTTGTTCTATTTTCTTATTATTTGTCTATGCTTCTCATTATTATACATTAGTAGGTAAATTGTTTACTCTGAAGAGGGGAGCTTTGCTCTTGAAACATGTAGATAGTTACATATTGAATACAGTGGTTTTAAATAAGGTAATTATTATTGATTTAATAATGTATTCTCCTGTTTAGTTTAAGATCGACTCTCCCACTCGCCTGAAGAAAGACAACAGTTTCAAGGTTAAGCAATTTTTTTGTGTTATGAGAAATTCGTAGGAGATTGTTGGATAGAAAGGAAACACATGAAAAACAAAAATAGGAGATTAAGGTGAATATAGGATAATCCTCCAAAACCAAAAAGATTGGTAAGCGATTTCGTAGCACAAAATCGGTTACCAAAACCTTATGGTTAAAATGCAGTAAAAATTTGCCCGATGGATGGTCGATAATTTTTCAGCATCCGTTTTGTCGAATGACGTTTTTATTTTGTTCAACACGTATTTCTTATTTTTTTTTACTGAATAGTGGTTACTGCCGGCTTCACTCGAGATAATTAGTTTATTTTTCGAAATATCGTGTGGAACGATCGAAAAGAAAAACAATGTGGCGTCTTCTGACGTTGACCATAATTGCGTCGACCAAAAAATTCTAAACTGAAAAGCTGTACAAATTTCACGATGCCAGAATTCACCCTTTGATAGACTATGATGAATCAAACGATTTTATGCGTTACACTAAATGTGCAGCGAAAATAGTCAATAAACGTAAATAATAATATTAAACGCTTAGTTTTAACCATTAATTTTTAATTAAATAATTATCTACATGTTTCAAATCCAATGGTTCCCTTCAGGATACAAATAATACTAAAATTATAATGACATACTAGTAAAGACATAACGAAAAAAACTGTAAAATAAGTGGTGGGTGAGGGTTAGCGAGAGGGGGAAAGTAATCAGGTATTAAAGTGAAAAGAAAATTTAGGAGGTGGATCTTTATAAAAAGGGTTTGGTTATTGTAAACAGATATTTTTCTTTCTGAATGGAATTTATACAGTGGTCCTTAATTTAACACCTCGTTTAAACGTAATCACCCAGCAAACGTGGCGTTGGAGCCATGTCGTAGTGAAATCACCTTCATTAAACGTGGTTTTAATTCTAATGTTTGTATTAAAAATAGTGCTTCTTATTAGGGCGGCCATTTCGCATAAAGAGGTGGTATTCCAATTTGGTAGTTCTCTCTCGGCTGGTTGGCGAGACAGCCAGGTAATAGATGGCACAAATTACAGGTAATTGCAGGATAGGTCGAGTGGGAGGGAGCAGGTGGGAGGGCGGGAGATTTATGGGCGGGAAGGGATCCTAGATGCCAACACATTTTCCCTTAGCACGGCCGACATATTCAGGCTGGAGGTCTGTGAGACCCCTAACAGTTTAATTTGTATAATGGCGACCCCTTATATATTATCATGGAAATTAAAAATATTTTGCATTTTTATTAAAATCCACGCCAGTGGTTGTGTAGAACCGAGTATTTGCGACACGTGTTCAATACTTAGACATATTTCAAGCAAAGCTTGCATATGAACAGCTCGTGTCTCACCGAAGCGAAGTTACAGCGTCTACCATTGGTGAAGGGCACATATAAGAAAACAATATTTTTTTGTTATGTATATAGACACTTGATAAATACGCAGAATTGTTCGATTCCGTGACAAAACCAACCAATCAAAACATTTCTCATGCCAAAAACTAAACACTTCTTTTGCACAACAACACCACTATACTCACAATATATACGGTTTTTTTTGTTTGTATAATTTTCCGGAAGAAATCAGAAGCATTACTAACAAATTACAAATATTGAACTCTGTCATGAAATATTTTAAAGAAAAAAAACTGTTACCACTTAAGTTAATCATATAAAATACCGTTATTTCCCCTTAACAAAAAGTCTTCTAAATATACACATGTTATGTATTCCTTTTTAATTACATTATCTTTGTTACGGTACAATATACTTACACTTAATACAAATGTCTCTAGACACCACATTTACTTATATATTTTTTTTTCATAATCAAAATGCAATGTACTTAAGACTGCACATAATATTATGTTAATAATTAATGGTTATACATGTACCATAAGTATTATTTAACTATTAGCAAGTAACTTCATTAATGTGCACTCCTCTTCCATCCACAAGCAAATGCTTTTAATGGAGGAGTAGTATTAAAATATGTTATGTAAAATGTCAACTATATTGTTACGATGTATGTACCCATACATATCTTTAATAAAAATGAATAAAAGTAAATTAAAAGGACCAACAACCCTAACCTAACATATTACTTTGTCGTGTTCCGTTTTATTGTGTTATAGAATTATTCGAACTGCGCTAGGATATGGATACCTATTGTATTATCAAAGCGATCTTACAGTGCCAAAAAAAAGCGAAATAGGCATGACCTGGTGGGGATATAGTGAAAACTTGCTCGCTCTGTGGAAAACATCGAAATGTGGTGAAAAACAAATCAGTTTTCCTTTCGCGGGAAAAACATGTTGACATTTTTAAAATATCACATTATATAGTGAATAAAGGGGAAAGTCAGAAAGTTTGTACGCTAGCACAGCAGTGAGAGAGTTCAGCGAAAAGCTGACGGTCCTAAGTTCAAGCTTCGGTTACCCCAATAACCGTTTACTGTGATATTATGAGTTGAAGATTTTTAATATTTAACATTTTCAGAGAACAAATAGTGTAAAGTGAGTGAATTCGCTGCACATTTTATATTTAATTAGTATTTTTACCACTTATCTGCCGTTGTACAATGTTATTTTGCACCTATCAGTTTTGGTAAAAAATACAGTTTTTTTTTACGTATTTCTTTCCTTCATTCCTTTGGTAAATAATCCATCAATCGACCGAACACTAATCAATATCAATTATCTTAACAAAGAGTGGAATCAAGTGCCATTAGGAGAGCCATCACACATCTCGCATCACGCATCACACATCACGCTTGACATGTGATCCGTTAAACCAGTATTTCTCAACCTTATTTGTACCGTGCGCCACTTCAGCGTTTCCACCAATGAAAAAGTTGCATGTTTGCAAGGGGAAGCTAATATTTCATGCATTACGAATATCTAATAGATATAAGCCCACACACGCACTAAATTCGTATAACTTCAATACCCTATGTGTTAACATTTGCGCTGGTATTACCATTTTTTTCTCGAAAATCAAAACAAAATGTATGTTATATCAGACAATGGGGTAAGAGAGGATAAACATTAAATTACAATACAAAAAAATCAACAAATGCAATTTTTTACCAAAAAATAACAATTATTAATAATTAATGATTTGCGCATTCACTCACTAACCATTAAAATTCAGCACTTTGAGAAGCACTGTAATAGACCATCTAAACATCATGTCGGCCCACGGACGTCGCTGGCTCTGTTCAGTGTTCAGTGCTCGAATACACAACTGTCAACCAGGGGCGGACTGGGATACCTACAATTCCCCGGAAAAATATTAAATAACGATTAAACTAACAATTTCTCTGATTACTTATTCGAAATTAATATAGCACAATCTTTATTTTTCCGAGTTGTGCTTTTATCCCAAGAAAATGTTATTTATTAAAAAACAACTAAATTTTCTACCCGGCTTCGCCTGAAATTTGGTTGAGATCACCGTATTTATCATTTTTTATATATGAATACCGCACAAGAATCCCCACTGATCCCAACCGTCTGGAGCCACTGAGACTATGGCATCCCCAATTGGCGTATGGTGTGAGGCTGAAGGTAGTGGGAAGGAAAATAAGATGGGAAAGAGGAAGGTGGGGAAGTATCTAGCTGTTCAGATCTGGTCACCCAATACGGCTAAAGCCATTTCAAGCAACGTTTCAATTCTGAATGGTCTTTCACCAGGGCGATACTAAGAGTAGCTTCCACTCTGGAACGTGCCGTAAATATGGTATATATTATTTTAAATGAACAACTTGTGAAATAAGATAAATTAAACAAATTAAATTTACTTGGGCACGCCGGGATTTGAACCCGCGGCCTCCGGATTCGTAGCCAAGGATCGTAATCACTCAACCACGGAGACTGTCAGTATGCATAGTTCTAATACTGCCTTAAAAAAGGTGTGATTGAAACGTGTTAGTCTTAAACATACAAAAAAAATAGTAGCCCTTCACACAATTTGAGATTTCCGTGTAATTTTCCGGGCCTATTTTGTATTGTCAATACGCCCCTGCCTATGTCTGCTTAGTGTTCTCGTCACCGTTCACCGATATACGATTCTATAGTAAGTGGTGGCGCCGACCTATCGTCAACTCTTTCACTCTTAATCCATCAACCTATTATCTGAGGCGACGATTAAATCATTAAGTGCTAAAGTAACGCGTTTCTTCGCTCGGCAGAAAAACAGTTTGTACTTGATCGGTGTCGATAATTCACTTTAATAGCTGCTTTTAATTAACAAAACACTTTTATAGGCTCGCTGTTAAACTATATTAACATTCTGAAGAAGCCGCGTGTGTGATATTTTGATGTTTGAGCTTCCACTGTATTCTAACATGCTGAAATTTGAAAAATTCAAAATATATCAAAATGCAGCCTTCCGTGGTAGTTGTCAGATGCTTGAGTGCAAATAAAGTAAAAACGTTTTTTTTCAAAATATTTACTTGAAAGCATCAAATACAATATCATATCATATATAATCGGTTCATAAATATTTCTAATAAATGTGTTTCCAACATGTATGGTGTACACAATAAAGCTTATGAATAAACTATTTGATTACAAACAAGAATGTTTATTTGCTTGTCTAACTGAAACTCGGAGCGTGCAACAAAACGATGGCCAAACAAACAAACCTCTTAAAATATTACAGGCGAAATAATGTCGCAAAAATAGATTTTACTTGGTCCAATCGTAATTTATATTTTCATTATTGAAATTTTATTTTTTATTTTTTATTTATTAATTTTTAAAACGCATGATATTTAATTAAGATATTTACATAGAGTAGATATTAAATCACCATACTTATCATTGAGTATATGCACAAATAAACAAATAATTCAACGATATTTTCGCGTTATTCGTGAACAAAGTAAGTGAACTGGCACAAAATTAACGAACTGAATAAAAAAAACGAGATAAGTATCGGAATATAGCTCAGCACGTAATATGAGGAGATCTTTATTCATAAAACTACCCTATTTAGTCTAATGGCCCTTCACAGGGCAGAGATCTAACCCCACTTCTCTCGGCTGAAGCGAACAGAACATCAACAGTGAACAAGCCGGATACGGAGCCACTCCGAGAACAAATCTGATTGATGATTTTCCTCTCCGACAAAGCAGATCGATAAAATGTTTTTTTTTTCTACCTCCGTCCATTAGCCCGCGGACTTGCGAGAAGTGGGGAAGAGCCTTTGATAAAAGAATTTTAAACACCTACCCCTACCATAGCTCCACCGCACCACAGGGGATGTTGATTGACGGGAGCTGTCTTAAAAGCAATTCTACCATGCAAATTAAGAAAGACAAACTTTATTAATTCATTCAGAAATGTTTGCAGAAAAAAAATGCACTGATTGATTGATGATTCTGTCTTATTCAGATTTTCTTAATGTTTTATTATGTATTGACTTAGTTCATATTACATTTTATGTATATAAACTAATACTTGCAGTAAGAATAACATATATTATTAAATACATTCATTCTTCAGACTTTCAGGCATCTCATCATACATTTTCAGTTCTACAGTTCAGTGATTCTGTTTTCCTCAAATGCGATAACCTAATTCTATTCACATTTCTTGGTTCATAATTACGTACATTTTTATTGAAAACGATTTCATTCATAAAATATCTGGCAAATCGTTATTCTGAATTTTATGATATGAAAATTAACACATTAATAATAATAATAATAATCGGACCATTTCTATAGCGCCCCTTTTGTGAACAATCACCTCAGGGGCGCTGTACAAATATTACTTACTATTCTTATAGTATTCTTATATTACGTCTATTCTACGAATTTATTATTATAGCAGATTCTTTTTATTGGAATCCAATTAAGTTCCTCTCTCATTTACTTGATTCTTGTATATTTGCCTTTCCTTAGCATACATCTCACGGGTCTGTTTTGAATAATTTCTAGCTTGTTTATATTTTCTTCAATGGCCAAATATAATATCGTAGAGCAATAGTCCAAATGTGGAGCAACTACAGTTTTTTAAATTTATTTCTCCAATGAAATTTTACCCTTTTTGACACACATTCAAAATTTGCTGTAAAAGTTAGTTTTGAATCCAATAATACACCTAGGTAACCTAGGTATTTCCTCACTGTAGAATCAATATTAACATAACCTAAATGAAACGTGAAAACGGAAAAAACGGCAGAAAATAAAAAGTTATTAATTGATAAACTAAAGTTCTTAAAAACTTAAGACAAGATTTTTGTGCATAGCGCAAAGGGTAACAATTATTATTTTTATAAACAATAATTATTAATCTAAAACACTCATCCAAATTGAAAAAACCTTCCGAGCAAAGATAAATGTGAATGGAACACTAGTATATATTGATTAACTTGGCGGGTTTGCGATAAGCCGACGTAGCTCAACGGTAGAGCATCTAACCGGACATTAGAAGGGTGCGGGTTCGAGTCCTGCCGGCGACATTTATCTTTGCTCGGAAGGTTTTTTCAATTTGGATGAGTGTTTTAGATTAATAATTATTGTTTATAAAAATAAAAAGAAAATAAAAAGATTTCAGTCGCATCTAGGACACGAACCCAGGACCTCTGCCTATCCGGGGCAACCGCTTAACCAACTTACCTAATGGGACCATATTAATTTATGTCATCTTCATCGATATCATATCTCAAATACAAGATTTGTCAATATTATTCTCCATTTTTTAATCCCATGCCATTGGCAGCTATCTTTATAATGATTACAAAGTTCTTAACGAACACAATTGCAAACTAGACAGTGTCTCGGATTATATCCATTTATTATTTTTTTTTATTTATATGAGACATCTATTGACTTTTTATAAGAGTCTAAAAAATATGATCAATTTTTAATTATTAATTATTTTTATTAAGATTTAAAAACCTCATTTTAATATTTGATCACCGTAGAAAATAATATTAACATAACCTAAATGAAACATGAAAACCGAAAAAAATGACAGAAAATAAAAAGTACTGTATGGTATTTTCATTTACTTTTTCAAAATCTTTATCATCAATGGTTAAATTTAACATTCAGTTTTTATTTGTTTATTCTCAGCCATTTTGCTGTATTTTGTAGGTCATTTATTTTATTTATTGCGTCTGTGTACTGATGGTTAATATGCTTGTTTGTTTATTTTACTAGTAGTTTACATCTGCCTTATACGGTTGTGCTGAAACCGGTTGGCATGTACGTATAAATAATATGGTGATGGGCATTAGCTTACAGTATTCCATTTTTATTAATTTCCGCACTATTATTTTTTTAAATCTATAAAAGTATATTTCATATACTTACCCTATTGTGTTTTATTCTCTATCTATTAAAAATATGGTTTCGTACAGTCTTGCAGCATCCATCATCATGACAAGGTTAACACAAAGAAAGTGAAGAGCAATACGACTAGGTACCCTGAAAAGCAAAACCACAATTTTGTAAATTGATAGATTCACACCTAAGACAGGTTCCTAATATAATTCTGTTAATAAAACTGTGCAAATATTTACAAGCGCATTATTTTCCAACACATTGGTCAGGGGACCAATAAATAGCATTCCAAGTTCCATGTAATAGAAGGGGATGTTTCGGCAATGACTCGATGAAACTCCTTTCACAGCCTATTTATCCTCCGCAAGGGGTTTATCGTGCAGTGCATTATTCCACGGAGCCATTGATAGATTGCGATCTATTTTCTCTTTCCTACTTCACAAAGAGAGCTCTCAAAGCATCCTGGAACTTTATTGCCTCCCAGTTCCCTGGCTGCTAGCTCTGTCTGAGGAAACCTTCTATTCATATCAGATGTAGAGGAGGATGCTAATGCACATATACCGTAACCATAGTATTAGAGATTATATGTGTGCAGACTTTCCTTTCCTTCCTTACACTCTTGTACTCCTAGAAGTCTATACTCTTCCTGTTCGATATTATAATCACATAAATTTATGCGAGATATTTTGCGCGCGGCTGCTGACCCCTGGGAGTCATGCAATTGGTGTAGCAACTGTGATAAATGGATTGCAGCGAACATATGGAGAGGTGCAACAGAACCTTGAAAATCCACACGCTAAATGTTCCGAGTGGCCATGAATTTTATATTTCAGTATTTAAACCGAATGAATGTTATTAATAGCAAATAGGCGTTAATAAATCAATTAAAAATATACTTTGTATTCACGACTTTAGTAATATATATATTACAGATATCTACATGTTTCGAAAGCGATACTTTCTTTAGTCATTCCACAAAGTGAATACCAATAGTTTGAAGAAATTATAAAAAACAGACGATCAATTATACTCACTATTAAAAATGCTTTAAATATTATCCATAGGTCACCCCGAGTCGTTCGCTATATTTGGTGACTTGGGAAAGGCAGGTTGAGAGAGACTCCTTGACCTCTCCAGCCGTACTCTGTCGACCCATCGCCTTGTACAGCAGCGGGAGGTCATTCCTGGACACACTGACTCCCATATTCCTACCCAATCATTATACCTTTTTCCTTCCCAGAACTTCCTCTCCTTGCTTTCCTTAAAAAGACCCTCTACACAGCATCAGCGATGACATAGGCCCTCTAAAGACTCCTGTGTTAAAAACAAATTATCCTCAATCACTGAAAGAATGTTTTAATTCACTCTGACGAAGTTATAAAAAATTTTATTGGTTAAAATACCATTTAAAATGATATGTAATTTTTTCCTTTATAAATTTATAGTTATTTTATGGCGTCATTATTAATAGGAATTACTTTGTTTATGTATACTGTGTATCCTGATGAGGAACGCTTCGTCTTCGAAACGTGTCATATATATTGGTGTGAACACAGTAATTCTTATTAATTTAATTTAGTCGTGAGATTGTAGTATCGCAAATTATTGTATATTTAAAAATGAATTAAAAAATATACTTTGTATTCACCACTTTATAAATATACACAGATATCTACATGTTTCGAAAGCAATGCTTTTTTATCAGGAATATATGAATACTAAAAATAATAATGTCAAGTATAGAAAAATGATAAAAATTAGAACACAGTAATCTAAGAAAAGACAAATTATAAACATGGACAAAAATTGATTAAAGTGGATAAGTAATTTACCAAAAATGCTAATAACAAAATTATTATAAAACATCAAATAACAAAATCATGTTATAAATTTTTTTAAATATATGTTTTTATTATTAATATGAATATGAAAATAAATTCAAGAGATAGCTATTTTAAAAAAAATATTTGAGTATTTATTAAATTTAATTCACTATTAACGCATTTTCTGATTTAAAAAATTTCCACTTTTTCTAATTGTGAAGCGGTTGCATTTGTATTTAAATTTTTTAAACCTCAAATGTATGATTGATTATTAAAATATGATTCTAAAGTCATTATTATTTTCACATAGGAAACATGTAAATATGTATATTTATAAAGTGATGACTATAAAGTATATATTTTAATTAATTTAGTAATAATGACGCCACAAAGTGAATACTAACCGTTTTGAAGAAATTATTGTGTATATTTTTTGTTGGGGGGATTATGCCCTAAGGGTAGGTGGAACTAGTTGACTTTGTATGAACTCTCAATAAAAAAGTTTACGTTTTTCTTCCGTTTATTTGCATTTGTAAACTATTATGTTTATGCAACTCTACCTCCAGCCAAATCTGTAGTAGCATAACTCACTAAATGATACGAAAATAACAATTCATTTGATTTACGGACAACATTTAAAAGTAATTGTAATTGACTCAGGGAACATTTTTTTTTCATTTAACAAACAACAAATATTATTAACAGTGTCTTAATTCAAGATACGAACCTTTATAAGGCACCTCTCCACTGTCCAGTGCGCGCCGGGCGCTGGACGGGTCGGGTTCACGTCGCGTGAGACGAGTGAGTAATGTGTCCCATGTCCGAGTGTTTGGACATAAACTATACCTACACGTAGTTAGTCTGAACATAAACCTTTCCTTCATGTAGAACATAAACCACGCTGCCTTGGCCTTGACAAACGACATTTGAATCCAGCGCAATATTGCCCTTTTGTTGCCCCCAAACCAGTATTTTGGAGCCATATATTTTTTATCCCTTTTTTGTAGGTATTAATTTTTATACAACTTTTTAGGAAATATCAGGAATAATTCCGTTTTCTTTGTTTTTTAACATTATCTCCAAACAGGAGGCCTTGGGGATAATAATTACCCTCACGGTATATGTCATCTATGGGAATCCTGTGTGGAGAGTATTTTAAGGAAAGAAAAGGAGGGAATTCTGGGAAAGAAAAAGGTTTGAGGGGTGAGTAGAAATCTGGAGGTCAGTGTCTCCCGGTGCGGTGCAAGGCGATGGATCGAGAGAGTCCAGTTGGAAAGGTCAAGGAGTCTCCCTCGACCGGCCTCTCCCGATCCGGCCGACCACGCAGCTGGTAGGCAGACGCATACGCCGCCAAGACCTGGACAAACCTTGCCCCAAAAATCCGGGCACGCCTGCCAAGTCACCTGCCATAGCGAACCACTTGGGGTGACCAGGTGTTGGTTATCCAATGAACGGTTCCCAGGGGGCGGTGCCCATGCCCGCCTCCCAAATTATTCGTAGTAAATTGGTTAAAATCACATAATACAGGCTCACCTCGATATATATATATATTTTTTTTTTTAACTTTAATGCATGATGTATTAAGTAAAACAGTAAGTAGGTAATTAAAACTAATTGCAGTACTGTTTATATTACGACACTTTGTAGTTAAATATAACAACCTACTACATGATAGTCCATGGAGTCAACTTTGAGTTAAGAAGTTGCGGATTAGAATACCTCCGCAGGAAAAAAAAAACTGAATATGGGCGCTGACAGTTTATGTATTTATTTAGACTGTCAAACCTTACAAACATGGTAATTTACAGTCATAAATAAACAGCAACACAACGAAACATTAATAACTTCTAATTGACACACGAATACATTTAAAGCCTGATTTAAAATGTAGTTCAGTATTTTGTTCCTTGTATATTTTATTACAATGGGACAACTACTGGGTACATATGAATGAATTAAACAACATAATTTCCTTCTTAAATACGTCCGTCCGTAAGGGTGTGAACTTTTCAAAATTGGAACCGACGGATGTCTTTAGGAGATTATCAAATAAAAATAATCTTTTTAAATCCGGGCAAGCGATTAAGTAGGTATCTACCTATAATATATTTTGTATGGCTTAATTAAAGTCACAACGTATTTCTATAATGTCATTGGTTACAACAGTGATTTTTCACAAATAACAGCTAGTAGTTATAACACAATGTCAATGTAAACCAAATACATTATTCGCACTTATGTGACTTTCGGCGATTTGACACGAGTATCTTTTATGGTTTATTGTGGTTTTTCACATCCTGTGAAAGTGATAAAAGAAGGGGTTGCTAGTGAGGCGCCAGCGGAAAGAAGAAGGCACGAAAGTATGAAGGGATGAAGGTAGGTACAAGTAGTAGGGGGTGAGGCTGCATTATTTACAATGACAAAGCGAAATTCGGAATTCAATTTGTAAGATAAGACTTTGAGAATAGGCAGCAGGGGGGGGGGAGGGGGGAGGGGAACACTCAGCATTACGGACACGGAGCCAATTTTTAAAAGCTTGCCAATTTTTTGATTAATTCGTTCGCTATTTTACCATTCTGTTCACTCCGAGACTCAACAATCGAAGTTTGATTATATTTCGAAAATAAATTAAATCTGAGCATATTATATAGACACGTGCCTAGAAATTGTGTTTTTTTTATTGTAAAGGAAAGTTTGTTCTATTTCAACGTGTATTGGTGATCGTATCTGAAATTATAATTTTTGTGCATTTTTTTTATGTTACGATATTTTTATTTGCATTTTAAATAATATTCTCTTAATGGATTGGAATAAACTCACTCTGAGAAGTACAATACCATTATAGTAATGTAAATTCGAATAATACACAAACATTTACGTAAAAAAGAAATAACAATGCATTGCGTGGTAAACGAAAAAATCGTAATAAAATCAGAAAATAGGAAAAAACAGTCAGATTTTTAATCAGACCTTTACAATTTGAATTAATTTATATAGGACATCGCGCGTAAACTTGGTTTTTAAATTTTTTTAAATGGCTCTCTCAACACTAGGGACCAAATTCTGTTAAAAGAACTCGGAGATTCAATCTAAAATACAAATCGGAAAATTAAATCGATAAAATGCAGCTCCGATATCCTAACAAAAAAACATCTTTCTTTAATGTTACGTTTTAATTTCTAATTTACATTTGCTAAATACCTTACTATGGACAATTTCTGGACTGCCTTGGAGAACTGACTAAATGGGGAGTGATGCTCGAAAGGGATAATATATTAAGGGTAATAAAACGCTGTCTTTTATTTATACCACTATTTTGATGCTGACTGGGTTTCGCTTTAACTCTTGCATAATATTGATGAAGTTTTAGTCGAATCTAACCAGTCGGTTGATCTACAAATATTAATAAGTCACCGTGAAAAACCATGTTACGATTGTTTTGGTTCATGTCTCTGCGTATACCTATGTATACTGCGGGGTAATTGCTACAACTAGGTATTTCCGAATCAGCGTTTTCGATTTACTCACAAAAACTGTAGCTTTATTTCCTCGTACATGTATACCACAAACACACAGTATGTGTTGCGGCATACATGGGCGAGGAAATAATGTTACGGTTTTGTGTGTAACTCGGTTACGCTGATTTTGGAATTACCTTGTTGCAGTAATTACCCCGTGATATTATAATGAGAATAGCAACAGTCAGCTTAGTCTTATGTCATAATCTAATATTCGTGCCGTAGGTGCAGCGCTCGGGCTCGTGCACCCCACATCCACATGTCCGTATTATGTCCGGTTGCGGCAGCGGCAGCCTAACGTGATCACTCCCGGCATGTTAATCGCGTACATAATGAAAAGCTGCATTTATAAGCCGCAGCTTTTATTACGGAAATTTTGCAAATCCCTCCTGCGCTAATCTGTTTACTGAAACTTTTCGAAATGATGCCTGAAAACAGTTTCTCACTTTCTAACCGTGGAGCTGGTCGAAACTTTATTTTAGGTGCATCATTTTTTTTTAAGTTTACTTGCATCAGTGCCTCCAATATTCCAAGCAGTTAATATTGTTCTATTTGTAAACACATTGTGTTATCTAACTCTTTCTCTTCATCCATCTAAGAATTTCCATTCTGATTTTCTTATTAAACTTACCAACAATTAACAATACAATGAAACTCACTTCGTGTGCATTATAAGAAAGTGGAAATCCATTCCTTGTATTGTTGATTTGCTACCGACCTTTAATTTTACGTTTCTCAATTTTGAAACATTTATTTTGAACTAATTGTGTATTCTATTAATGTGTATTATACACGGAAAAATACTCGTATAACACAGCGCAATACACGTATTATCGAAATTCTAAATTGTTTAAAAAATACATAGAATGTTAATCTAACATCCATAACTAATGTTGCAAAATATTTTGTGATATGTCTTGTGGAATAAAGACGAAAAAAATAACTCAAAGCCTAGTTTTGACCAGTTTTTGGTGTAGATCGAAATCGGGTGAAAATAATTCAAAACATACGAACTGACGACAGTACTATTACCCCACGTCTTAAGATAACCCTTAACACTTTAGCCAGTTAAAATAGACCGGAGCCGCTCTCGGTGTCGAGAAAGCAGAACGCTTTGGATCAGACATCAGAGGAAGTTTACAAACAACGTGAAAGTTGTCTTTAGAGAACACAATGACCAATTTACCCAAATATACAAAGCCATCCTAAGGAGCTTATTGACAGAATATTCGATGAACCAAATAGACCTTTCGGTATGTTACTCGGTGAAATCAATGAACATCGTGTTAATATGATAAATCTCTCATTAGTTAGAGGGGACTTGTACTTAAACGCATTTTTAGAGATGTTGTATAGAAATATAGAAAACAATTACTAACTCTAAGGTATTTCATAATTGTTGATAGTTTCAAAACTGTACGAATACCTGCACGTTTTCGAATTTCGTACTGATCGTTATTTTTATTTGTTTATTTATTTTTTATACCTACTTATCATTTTTATACATGATACAAACAATACATATAAGTACTAATAATGTTTTTCATATAATCCTTATACTTTTTTTAAGTAAATTAATACTTGTAATACCTAATAATTATACGTAGTAACTCCAGCAATCTTTTGTGCAGCTACATTTCGAAAGCTTCAATCCTGTTCATATCGATTAGTAGCCCTAATCTTTTGGATACCGTGTAGAACACGGGTTACAAGCGAGAAGGTGCTAATGGAGTCCAACATGAAAAGGAAGCTTATTTAAGGTAGTATAAAGAAATAATAATAAAAACGGCGTTTCCCGGACATATGCTACGGAGCAACAAGTGCTAGATAATAAAATTGGTTATGTTAAAAGAAGTGAACAGTCGAAAGGGTGTAGGACGTATGAGTTTTTGTTGCTCAAGAACATTGGTTTCTGGTCAGGTGTTGAGCTGAGCTGTTGGCCGAGGACTGAATGATGAACATTTAATTATTGTACGCCGGCAATGAGCGATAATCAAAACGCTTATTCTAATTTCTCTCGTCTAAGGAAAGTATGTTTTCTGGAGCTGGCTTGTGTTGCATGTTAACTGCAGCGCCAAAATGTCGAGTATGGTTAAATTAAAATGAGCTATTGAATTTTCCCAAAGGGGGCAAGTTTGCTATTTGCGCATTAATCAAGGAAATACTCACATGACCCAAAGCGCTATTTTTATTACCCGTGCATGTAAGATATAAAGTCCATGCAAAGAGTTAAGAGTACCTAGTTGACGTAATTTGCGGGAAAAAAAAAATAAAGTTTAAATTTATCTGTGAGCTAAAGAAATTGGTATAGACGTATCTATAAAAGTTTTCGATTTTACCATTGGTCCTAATTTCAGTTACTAAACATTACCATCGCATCCCATGTTTACTAATTCAGTCGGAATGCTTGTGAAAACAATAATGTTTAATCCAAATTATTATGTGTTAAATTTTTAATTATTAATTATTTTTATTCAGATTTAAAACAAATAATTATTATAATCCTTCATTTTTAATATGGGATTAAATATGGAGAATAATAATGATATAAATTGATCTGGTCTCATTAGGTAAGTTGGTTAAGCGGTTGCCTCGGATAGGCAGAGGTCCTGGGTTCGAGTCCCAGATGCGTTATTTTATGTTGTTTTTTTATCCGTTTTCATGTTTCATTTAGGTTGTGTTAATATTATTTTCTTCAATTATTAAATATTATGTGTTCTTTTTGGTTCTAATATATTATTAGAGATAGCACAATCACGTATTCAATTTATTGGTAAAGTTTATAAATTTCTTGTAGTGGGTTATTAACCAACTTCGTCGGAAAAAACAGTTTATAGTATTTTAAAAATAGTTGCGTTGACCCAGAAATACAAGAAAGATAAAACTGTGCAAATTCATGACGACAAACCTCACCATTTTTAACTACTTTCATTGAGATATTCAAACAGATTTTTTTTATAATTTTTAGTTGGAAAACACTTTTCATTAATAAACAGAATTTTTTGGGACAACTCAATTATAAATTCTATTCGTGTTGTTTATTTCATAAATTCTAAAAGACAACGTTCATCACAAAACTTAATAAAGTTATTGTATACAAATAGCATCTGCTTTTTAAAACAGATTCAATTATAAACCAGTTGCGATGTTTCCTCGGAGAGGAGAAACTTCCCACTTGCTAACGGTCTAACTCTTGACAGATTGAACCCCAACCCGAATTAGCAGGCAAGTATAATAGCCCCGTGCTTGCCCAGCGCAAACACGATCGATCCCAAGCAACGTAACGTTGCATGTACTACGTATGGACATTAATTCGGTTAATTCTGTCGCCAAATTGGTACAACGGGGCATTATTAGGACAGGCAGTCCAGCCAAATATGTCTACCGACTGCCGCATGTGGGACTGGACATGTATACATATTGTGTCCAACATATACCTTTGCAACGTGCGCTTCTGCATGTATTCTATACTCATAACGTGTAGATAAATGCTCGTGTTCTGTGCACCGTCGGACGGGTCAGTAGTGAAACAAATCGCTTCGCTACGGGCTGTGAACTTTCATACAAATTATACGACAGCCTGCAAATGGAGTGACAATCGCTCGACACTAAGCAGTTTTGCTTTAACTAGTTCTCTGGTGCAGAATAATTTTGATTTATTCTTTCTGACACGTCATAATCTCTGAAATCCCATAGCTTATGAAAAAGTTTTTTCAATTAAAGTTTTGAAGTGCTAGTACGGTCTATTTTAATGTGTTGCGCCAACCATTGAAAAAAATTAATATCTCATATCACTGCCATTTATAATCTCGCGTGCTTGTATTTATTTCGTAAATCGTGACATTTATTGCAAGATAGTTTAATTGGCTAACTTGTGATACAGTTATTAACAATGTTGTTAATTTACCGCTCTGCGATTTGCTTTACCGATTTTTGTTTGATTTATTTACATGGTTTTTGGCATCTCATAAATATTATATAATCGGCACAATTATAAAAAAATTAGATTATAGAACCTATAATGTTATTAAAAAAAATTACGAATTAAATAAAATATGTATACTTATAGAATATATTTATGTAGGATGAAATATTGAATGATCTCCTAATAAAAAATAAAGTAGTTTTTTTTCAGTGGTAATAATTTTGTGGAGTTATTATTAATGAAGTCAATTAAAAGTATTTTGTTTACACCACTGTTTAATATAAAAATACCAATTTTTTAAATATCAAAAAACGTCATCTACTATATTTTATAAAAATAAACAGATTTTAATAATAAAGCAGAACTATTAAACATCTTGATCTCTAAATTGTTTAAAAATATATCAGCTGCTGAAGGGCTAATACTGGAACCCATTTCTAAGCCATCCTTTTATTTAAAAATTATATTATCAAATTGATGAAAGGATATATATATATATATATATATATATATATATATCCTACGACAAGTTCTTAGATATATTTAAAGAATTTAGTAATTTATTAATAATCATTTTACATTCATCAAGCGGAACACTAGGAAATAAATTTAGTACATCAAATGACACTAAAAGTGCATTAGTTTTTCATGTACTGTGTATCCCGATGAGGAAAGATTGCTTTTGAAAAGTGTTGATATTATTATATTAAACAGTGGCGTAAACAAAATGTTTTTTTATTAATTTCATGAGTAAAATAGTATTTAACGTCCAAATAAGCCTGCCTAAGTCATCGCGCTTTTCCAGGATATGATAATTAATGGTTATTATATACATTTTATTTTACTAAAAAACTGTCTGTGCTTCACGTTGTTAATTTCTATCTGAAGGCTAATTATAAAGAACCCCTATTGGACGACAAACTTCAATCCTTGTTATGTCCTGTCCAGTGAAGCCTTTAGAGTTTTCTACTAATAATAAATCTTATGGACTGTATTAAAACATGGTGTCAGTCGTAGGATAAGGTTATATAAAAGCAAGGCAGGAGACTATAAAACGTGATAAAACGACCACGAGAAGCCCTTAAAACAAGACGTTTCTACTCTCCCAGCTTATATAAACAGTAAATCACAAAGAACCACTTGAAGCTGGTAAAAAAATCACAGACGGAACATCAAAGTTCATAAATTCCCAGCAAAAGACACCTGAGAATGTCTATTTTTAAAAGAAACTCATTACCGCCTTTGCCGCCAAAAAGACAGCGGGGAAACGGAAGTGGTGGAACAATGGCTCCGGTTATTAAAGTTCCCCTGGTCCACTGGCGACGTAATGAATCGGGGATTGCAGGCAATATTGGAGAGCTTTTCTATCAACGGCTTCGGCTTTGCCGAGAAAAATTCTTTTAAGCTATTCATTACCCCGGAGCAAAGAGCCAATCAATTATGAAAGGTTAAGTGGTAATGGATACATATTTGTTAATTCAAAACACCCTCCGGAAAACATCATCTTGATTTCTTTATTTCAACAATTTAATGAAGGCGAGCTATTTTTTTGATACTGATAGGTAGCTACCAATGAGTGGGTTACTCTCAATAAAGGATGAAAAGCTCTACCTATCCTAAGAAAAACAAACAATAAAAATTAATTTGATGAGGAACTTGTACACTCATTTATTCAGTTGGCAACAAAAATGTCCATTTTCAATTCATTCCCGAATATAAAAAAACTACACACAGCCTATCTTTGGCTATACGATACACGCCACTGATACCAACGACGTAAGGGCGTACAATAATTTTTTTTTTCAAAAGTAAATACTGTTTATTTCTACGTGTCCCCTTTTTATAAAATGTTCGTTCTGGGAATATAGGATATTTTAACAGAAAGTACTGGAAAATGCTTTCTACCATTATCCCTTTCGTAAACAATGGGGTTCAAAAAATTCATTTAGATACCCACGGGACATTAAATTTCTAGCGTTACTTGCCGGTTTCAGATGATTACCCGGTTAATTCTTATGAAAGATTGACGAAATTAAAACAATATCGGTTGCTTCCAAACATAATTACGTCGATAAAATAATCCCTGCTAGAAAAAAAGTTGTGCATTTTTCGTGGAGTCATAGCTTACCCATAAAACCGATTTTCTGCCTTATAAGATATATTGTGCCATAGGTAAACCATGTTTTATTTTGTAAAAAAATATCGTATCATCAAATTTTTAATTTCTTCCTCGAAAAATGACATGTTGTTTCAATAATCTATTCAAACATTACAATAAATATACTAAAAAAAACCATAAATTTATTTTACGGCTTATTAGCCACAGGGACACCTTTTAAGCGTCCGGGACAATAAGAGTGCCTCGGGGCCCATGAAATGTGCCCAGACTCGGCCCGACATCCTGCGCGCCGGCCCTCCCGCCCGCCGCGCCCCCCACGCGGCGTGGCACGGACGACGTGGGCCGTGCACGTCGCGTGGCCTTCGCCTCGCTCACCTACAAATCTTATCATATGTGTGGTGTGTTCTTTGCACTAAACAAAAGACGCCCAAACAGATTGGCGAGCCATTTTCGCGGCAGGCGTCGTCAAACTTTGGCACACCAAAAAATATATGTTCTAATTTGTAATAAAATAAGAATTTTTTTATGGATAGTGTGCAAAGCATTTTTTAAACTGTTTTTTTTTACGTGTAATGAATTATGCAAGTAATCATCTAAATAGAATAGCCTAGAAATTGCACTACCTGCAAGTTAACACTTTGAATCTCTACGTATGGGATCTAGGAAGAAAAGTTTTTTTTTTTGGAAAACCAACGGTTTACAATAATTATTATGTATTATAAATATATTTAAAAAATTTACTAATTGGTTTTCATTAAGTATTTAAATTATTCAATTACAAAAGAAAAGTTGCAAAGGTTAGCCTATGAGGTTAGGATGATGGGATGGAGGGGAGAGGAAAGGATCAAGTCTGTGTAGAGTAATATGTATTGTGTGAATGTTATTTATTGATTTAAGGATTAAAATATAAGAGGCTGAGTTGAATAAGTCGAACTCACTGTATGAAATGTTAAAAATGTGTGAAGCGCGATGAATAAATGTGTTTTGTTTTGAGTTAGTATTGCATTGAGGAATGAGTGGAATTAAAAGGTAAAATAATAAACATTACGTTATTCACGAAAACTTACATAGTCATATTTACTTCGTGAAGAAACTTAACCCGATCACGCAAAAAAATCCTACAACAGTCTGAGTTTGTCTTCTTATCCAGTAAGTAGGCATATTCTGAGAGTTTTAAATGTGACAACCATCAGTGTAGAACGGTAAGATCCTTGACTCTGGGTTCTGAAGTCAAGGGATCAAAACCTTGCCATATGTAAATAGAAGAAAATAATACTTACCATGAATTTTCAGATATTTAAAACTAATAAAGTGGAAGACTTTCTCGGTATCCCCTGGTGAGAGTGTCAGAGTGGCTTCATCTGAGAATGTTTAATATCCAAGTTGGTGTCTTCATTCCATCCTCTTATTATTTTCATAATCCTTCCTTACACATTATAATGTTCGTCAATGTTTGTTTGCATAACCACCACTGGGCTCGGGACAACAGGACTTTTGCATGAAAAAAGCATTACTGCAATAACTGAACATGTGCAAACATCGTCCATTAATTTCATTTTTAGCATTTACTGCAATCGAACAGTCAACCAATAAAGAAAAGGTTTCCATATGGATGAAAGCAAAAACGATTGGAATTCGTGTAGTCTCTTTATCGTTATATTGGTAAGCACGTATACGTTTGTACGCTGCTCTACCCTGGCCTGTCACAGGGAATTAATGCTCGCTGTATAACTACATATGTAGCTCCATTTGCAAACTATACTGAAACTTTTTATTCTTACTGAAAACATGTTTCCAATAAATCGGGTCATGTTTGATGTATAAGATAATGCTACTTAGTCAAATATACACAAGACCCTTGACTCTACAAAAAAAAACATATTTAACTGTGTATTTGAATAAAAAGAATCACATTTATGAAAGCTGCCAAAGTCAAGTACAATCTAAGGAAGAGACTATTAGGAACAAATAATTTATATTGATGGATGCTCTACTGATATTGTCTTACTAATTGAAATTTAAATTACGACATATAATATTAAAATGTCCTATATCTAGGAATATATTGTGTTACGTATTTGAACACTACTTGCTTTGATTTCTTCTCTTTCTTTTTAATAAGAATCTCCAGTTCATTTTTTTCCATTAATTATGTCGTTTAAACTTAAATACCAGTATATATATTTTTTTTCAAAAGTTATTATTCATAGTTAAAATAATTAATATATTTTCATAAAGACCGCCGAAACGCACCAAATCCATGAGCGGTCAGTTTTTAAGTTAGAATGTCAAATGTCAAAACAAGGATGAGCTTTACCGTGCATAATTTTATATTCAATTCATAATAAACCATAACTGTGTTTTGTATATTCGCCTCTGTCGCAAATTATTTAGAATGGTACCTACACGATGTTATTGCTGAAGTTTTTCGTGAGACAAATTCAATATTTACTTGTAGTATTTCGTGAAGGCTATCTATTCTATATATGTACCTGATGTGATGTGTTTTGCACCTGTGATTTGAATTTTATAACAAAATATGTAAAACTAGTAAATAAATAAATAACTTAACAAAATTAATAAAATTATGTACCTTTTTAGAAAAATTTAACTCATAGAATAATAGTAGTATTGAGCATTAACATTATAATAATATCGGTATTGATAATTGGTTTCCTCATGAATGTTCTAATTTCTTTCATTAGTTATAGATTTTTTTATATTGAAGAACAATTATAGAGCTTAAAGCCCAAAAAAGAAAATTAAAATTTTGCCAAAACTAAAAAAATACACATATAAAATACAAAACAAAAATTAAATGTCCATACTAATCCAAAAACAGATTACGCACGTGACGTCGAATGTTCCAAATGCAATGGTACCAACATAACAAGATATTGTGATGAGATCATTTTTTAATCACTTTTAGGTAATGATATATAATTTCTACATATAATTATATATAATAAAATTATATATTCAGATTTGCTAATCTATAGGAATATATTGTTTTAAAGCCATAATATGTTTTAATATATATAAATACGTTATATGGTACTCCTATATACCTACGTAAATGTAGGTAAATGGATTATATGTGTCTCTCGTAATAACTGAAAATCTGTATCGGTTAATCATTTTCCTGTTATCTCATATTTAAAATGTGTTCTGTCATCATTAATGAAAATCCATACCCGTTAATTTGTCATCATCATTATTATACAATATACCTACCGTTTGAATTTATTTTTAAATGTAACATGTTATATGTAATGGTGTGCCTGCTTACAAAATACAAAAGTAGTTTAGTAGGTTTAAAACGTAAAAAAAAATAAAAATAAAATAAATAAAAATAAATATTATTACATATAGAATGTGGGGATTTAATGCTAACTCCTTTAATGTTAACTATTTAATATTGAATTGTATAATATGTCTCTCCATGGATTGTCATTGCCCCCTATTAACTCCCAATATCCTATTTTGAACCATAATTTTAATTATATAAATTGAAAATACACTTTGTATATATATATATATATATATATTTATATACAAAGTGTATTTTCAATTTATATAATTAATAATGATGCCACAAAGTTACCAAGCATTTGAAGAAATCATAATTTTAAGTTTAAGTTAAAAGTTGCCTGTTGTTTTTTTAATGATCTGTAAATGATTAAAATTTTATGTTAAATATTTATTTTAAAAGTTAATTTGTATTTCTTTGAAGTGCCCTGAAGATACGACAACTTATAAAATAGTGATGAAAATAGTGGGCAACAATAAAAACCATGTTTGTATATCTGTACACAAGAACCTACCTTGAATAACAAAGTGAATAAAACACAGTTTTTTATTAATCACATAAAATAATTTACGTCAGTTTTGCAGAGACGTTTTTTAAATTATGATAATAGAAGTGAGGAGGACATTAAGAAAAACATTACAAATTGTCTTATTAGCTTTGTAGATTTTTATTAAGTAACGAGCTGTACCCGGCCTTACTGAGGGATTATTTTTTTTTTAGTACAGGTATCAAGTTGTGAATTCTTGCTTGTCATTGGGGTGATTAATTGATTTGACAGCGAAAGTAACTATCTCCAAATAAAGAAACATTCATTTGAATATTTTATTTCATTCCAAACGTTTATTTTTTCAAAACGTATCTAAATCATAAAGTTCTTAGGTAGGTACCTACTCGTATTTTCCATTTTAAAAATATTCTACCCAAAAAAACTTCTTCTTTTGAATATGCAATCTGTGGCTAACCAGAGTGTTATATCTATGGGCTCACCTAAATAAAAAATGGATGTTTTTGATACTAATTTTAAAACATTATGGCAACAGTTTTGGATATTGGATTTCATTAAAACTACTTTCTAAACCTTCCCGGTACAAATAAAAACAAACTGTGCTATTTTCAGGGAAACCGGTAGAGTAATTTTCGAAAACATCGAGGACAGACAAACAAACTTACATTGACTTTTATACATATAGATAGATTGAATTAAAAAAAATGTATTGAAACCTAATTATTTTTTTTAAATTAAGAAAGGAACGACACATGAACAACGGTGCTAGTAAAGCGAATTACCAAACACCGAACACAAGAACTAAAGTCAATTTTTAAGAATGTTCATTTCGAAGTAGGTAATGGTTACCATTAGTGTTAATGAATATTAAAAAATATTTCCTGTTATATTTTGTTTATAAATTGTTACCCTACATTCAGTAAACCTTACTTGAATGCGTACAATGTTTTATGAATTTTAAATGTTTTCTTCTGTAGAGTATAGTTCTTGCATACTAACATGTTTTTTCAGTAAAAGGTAAGGCACGCAATGTGCGATATTAGGGATCAAAACATAACATGTGATGCAAAAAATTTTGTACATATTTTTTTTTGTTAGATCGTGGTCGGTATTGGAATCCAGATCCATGCGCACAACATTTATACACGGTTGAGAACGGGTTGCCTCTACGACTTGTTCTTGTGTTCGACATCTCGGCTGTGGAATGATTTGCTGGCTTCTATGTTTCATCCCTCGTACAATATACTCTGAAAGAACTTCTACAAGGTATCCCCAATGATGAGGGCCTCCTATGTTGAGTTACTGTAAAAAAAAATCAAGAATCTTTCCTGCTGAAAGGGTTGCGCAGTCGAAGCTCTGCAACTTTTATAGATGTTAATTATTTGCTTCCATCAGTTATTAAATATCCTTTCCTTCCTGTTCTGTCTCTATTTCATATTAAAATATGACGGCGGGATGTGCTTTATAACATCGTTTGCGTAACAACTTTTAATTAACGAAATAGCGATTTTTTTTTTTAAATTTTGAGCATGACTGGCAAGAATAACCATAATTCCTGTAGTCGCCATGTTCAGAATTTTACTAAAATTTTCAGCGGGTTCTCTCATTACTAAGAATTCTATGGAAGAATCTTATTAGGTTGGGCTCTTTCAGCATATTTAGTTAGAACGAAAATAGAATTACCGATTCAATAAACATGTCGCTATTCCCGAGAAAACGTACTGTTTCGTAGGAATATCTCGGAAACATTGTTCAAAGTTGTTACTCCGTGGGCAAACTTACCATTCACGGATACTATAATGCAGTGTAGTGCATTTCTTTGTAACCAGTGGTAAACTGTGTGTAGTTTTTCATTGAATCGCTATTTTATTGTTATCTTCTGCTGAATGTTGTGGCCAACTGAATAAATGGCGTACCATGTTGCTTACCGAATTCATAGGAAAATGCATTTTGATGAAAATTTTTTCGTATTTTTCTATTATCTTAAAAAAAATTTTTTGTTAGTTTTTCTTAGGGTAGGCACAGCTTTTCAGCCTTTATGGACCGCACTCCACTATTATATTGGAACTAATTAGATGACATGATATAATGTGTTGTGGCCGTGTGCGTGTGCCCGAAGTAAGCTTTTTTTTTGTTAACAATTAATTAAAATGGCGACATTCGTTTTACTTTAATACACACTTCTTGGGATTTTCTGATCACATCTTAGTGATATTAAAACAAAATATATTTTTAAAAATTAGTATTAAAACGTGGTGAAGCAATTTGACTCCTTAAGCTCCTAGATTTCCCCGCTCTGCAGTTGCAGAAGCATCGTTAGCTTAGTCGGTTTAGTGCAACATTCAAAACAAATACCTTACTTGTGAGTAATGAGGCGCGGTGGAGTTTTATTGCCTTCTGGTCGACTAATGCCCTGATTTATTGCATTTTATTGTCCAACAACAGCCGAGCCCGGGATTAGTCCGACCTGGCGACCAATCGTGCACCCGAGCACTTCCCTGCACAAAATACTGCCGAATTAAATACTACATTACTTTTTATGTATCGAAACCAATGACTGCAATAAATTCCGCCTATTGAAAGTCCCATCAATAATCATTAATTACGTTTTTACACGAATCTACCTTTCTTTGCTAATGATCAAATACCTATTTGAATGGGAAAGTACATTTAAATAGCTTTCAAAGTTTTTCTAATACAGCTGGATGAAATTTAAAGAACCTTTACCACGCAACGGTCGATATTTACAATATCAGTGTTTCAGTAAATCTGTTTTTCAGTGCGTACTTAATATTTATATAGGCGGGATGTAAAATGACGTTGATACGGTTCATTACTAGTACCCCTTTAAGCACTGCTGTAAAGTAAGCATACACTTAAATACTTCCATCGTCTCTAGGTACAATGTATAAGAAATAAAAGTGAGAAGGATGTTTTTGGCTCATACATTGTGTTCTTAATTAATATTCTTACGTGTTTTACAGCATTACAAATAAGTTAAGATTTCTTTTAATATGTTCGGTGGGTGAGGATGTTCGATTTTTTGGATGACTTAATGGCATGCAGTCCAAAATGGCTGATAAATTGTGCCTTGCTTAAGAAAAACGAACCTAAAAATATATATTTTTTTAAAACATATTTGATTTTTTCCTCCTTTGTTCTAAGATAAAATTCACGAATATTCAAAATAAAATCATTATGAAATAACAGAGCTTTAAACAATTTCAAGGTGAAGAAAAATAAGTTAAAACAAATCAAAAACTGCCGGAAACTTTGTATGATCTATACTTGAGTTTTCTTAAATAAATATTTGAATTTAATTTTAATACATACTGTATGTAAATAGGTTAGAAACTTCTGAGCTCATCTAATCAGTAAGCCACAACAATTAGAGGAAAATTTTTCACAAAACGACGCTCTAAAAATAATTCAAATACTGTTATTCTTATCACTAAGACGATATTAAAATGACCATTTTTAAATACTCAATGCGCAATAATATTCATACCTGATTTAAAAAACTGCACACGGCTTTCCTTTGCCCATAAAGTATTGCACGCCACTGGTAGATGTGTGGATTTGGTAATGTGTGAACGTGGCAGTATGTATGTGTATACCACACAGCTTACAGGGTGACCCGAGTGGGACTTTAATACTTTAATTGAACCGTCTTTGGGTGCAGTCTGCCAGGTCTGCGTGGGTTCCCCAGAGTTTTGGCTGGGAGCTGTCAGTGTGATTTATCAATGCTTTGTTTCCTCGGCTGTATCATGGCTGTGCTACTTTTTGCCCCGAAAGTCTTAAATATGATAAATCGTCCGACAAAAACTTACTGATGGTGTTACATTCAAAGTGACCGAGGGAAACATTAAAAACAATTGTGTTCAAGTCATTTTTTATTTTATATTCCATTTTTTCCGTCTTTGTTTTCTTTGAAGATTTTTCCCGCTCAGTTAGATTGTTTTATGAACGTTTTATAATATGTTGCAGAATGATTAATAAAAGGAGAAACTTCGAACCCAGAAGCATCGTGATAAAAGCATATGATCTAAATATATAAATATCAATGTAAGTTTGTTTGTTTCTTTGTCCTCGATGTTCTTGAAAATCACTGGACCGGTTTTGCTGAAAATAGCACAGTTTGGTTTTAGTAATGCCGGGAAGGTTTGGAAAGTAGTTTGAATGAAATCCAATATGTAAAACTGTTGCTATAACGTTTTAAAATTAGTATGAAAAACATTGAATCCGCCATGTTTTATTTTGGTTAGACCATAGATATAACACTCTAGTTAGTGACAGATTGCATATTCAAAAGAAGAAGGTTTTTTTGGGTAGAATATTTTTTTTGAAATGGAAAACACGAGTAGGTACCTACTTAAGAACTTTATGATTTACATACATTTTTGAAAAAATAAATGTTGAAACGAATGAAATAAAATATTAAAATTAATGTTTCTTTATTTGGAGATAGTTACTTTCGCTGTCAAATCAATTATGGCACCCTAATGGCAAGCAAGAACACAACTTCATAACTTTATTCCAAATCCCGAGCAAAGCCGGGTACACATCAGCTAGTACTATATATAAGTTTTGTTCTTAGTTATTGACATACAAGTCCAACATGTTTTTGCTTTGCTTACTGTACAAACAGGTACAACGCATTATTAATTCCATTTTGTTTCTTATATAAGAAAACTGTTTTCTAAATTAAAGTTAGAAAAATTTGGCTTTTTGCCGCAACAATTGAATTGATATGTCAAATCTCATGGGGGGAATAGAAGATGTTGGAAGGTGTTAACCTAGAAAATCTTGAAAAAATATTTTATTTTCATGACGCCAGAACGCACCGTACATATATTTTAGTTGAATATTTGACATATTTTCTGTTTTATTGTAAACATTCGTAAAATTAACAGTTTTTACACATGTATATGGCATATAAATGTTTTTTTTCCTCAATAAACGCAAATTCGCTTTGTGGCATCAATTTAAATTAAATAATAATTCCTATTATTTTAATAATTAAACCTTATTGTAATAAACAATCTAATTTTTTTTCTAAATGAATATTGTATAAGATCCCCAACTGGTCCCAACCGTCTGGAGCCAGTGAGACTATGGCATCCCCAATTAGGGAATGTTGTGAAGCTGAAGATATTGGGGTGGGGGGGAGAAGGGGAAGAGAAAAGAGGGGAAATACCTGGCTATTCAGATCTGGTCACCAAACACGGCTAAAAGCCATTTCAGGTAACGTTTCACCAGGACGATATTGAGAGTATCTTTCACTCTGGAACATGCGTAAATATAGTACATGTTATTTTTAAATAAATTAATTAATTGTGTAAAACAGCAAAAATTAATTAAATAAAATTTAAATGCGCACGCCGGGATTTGAACCCGCGACCTTCGGATTCGTAGTCGAGAGCCTTACCCCTCGACCATGGAGGCCGTCAAAAAGTATCCTAAATGAAACAAGAAACCGAAAAAAAAACACAGATAAAAAAAAAAAGTATCAGTCTCATCTGGGAAACGAATCCAGAACCTCTGTCTTCCGAGATGTCACTTACACCTTTTTTTTTATTTTCTCGTGGTTTCTTAATATTGCCTTCACAATGATTAAATAATAATGAATTAATTTGTTTAAATTAATTCATATTTAATTTTGATAAATAAATATCTAAACGTTTCGAAGCCAATGGTTCCTTGGTCGAGATACAATGTATACTGAAAAATAATAACATATAATAAGTATAGAAAAAATTATAAACATAGACAAAAAATAAAAAGTGGTGCGAGAAGGTAAATAATTGGGTGTATAAATAGAATAGGGGGGGTAAGGGTGGGAATTAAATTGCACGGAAATGAACCATGTTTATGGTGGCGGAAAGAGGAAAAGAAACTCTCCATAATGATTTCTAATACTATCTTTCAACTGCATCCAGAGCACACGAAATTGGAGCGCACGGCTGCGCCGCCTTTTTCATACTTTAATTTAATTTTGGATTTGAGACCAATATCCATCCAAATTGAATGATATATATATTTTTTAATTAAACGTTCAGTAAATATCTAGTACGGATGAGAAGTATTTTATTTGTTTTTGTTTTTTTATTATGAAATATAGGCCGTAAGTAAAAACAATTTTCATAATTTTAGATGCAACTTATTTGCGGGTTACTAGTCATTAAAAAAAATTATCGTATTTGCTGTAAATGAAAATACGTAAATAAAAATATAAAAACAAAAAAATTGAAGAAAAACGTTGTTTCGTGTCGATATTTTAAATTATGTAAGGCAAATTTGTGTTCCAAAGTAAATTGGTCGTTTTTAATTTAATATAAAGACCACCATAAAGCTTATTTCATTTTTTAATTTTTTATTTCATATTTCATTATATTTTCAAGGTAGATGGGATAAAACTTTTTTTTCAAATCACCGTTAGCCCCCAAATAATTGTTAAAGGTGCCTCTAAAATCGCGAAAAATCAGTTACTTTAATGGCCTATATTTCATAATGTAAAACAAAAATAAATAAATTACTTCTAATCCGTACTAGACATTTACTATACTTTTTGATAAATAAAAAAACCATTAGGTGAGTATTTTAAGCAAAATTAAGTATTGTATAAAACAGGCCGGGCAGTCATTCTTCTTAAACTAGATTCACATTGATACAAGCCATAAGTGCGGGAAACACCGATTTATGCTAATCCCTAATACGGTACCCGAGGTCCGTCTACCTGAGGGTAATTTACAAACGCCCGGCTTTAAATCCCGGGAATTTCGCAGTTGCCAGAAAAAGGCAGTTACGGGGATTAACAGCGAACTAATTAAAAGCCACCGAGCCACAGTTCGTAGTTCACGAAGGAACCCGAAGAATAGTTCGGATGTGATAAAAAAGGGGGACTTTGGCCGAAGCAAAGTCAGTAGTGGACAGAGACGAGTCAGTAGAGACCGTCCGGCCAGTGGTCGTAGTCGAGACTCCCGTCTCCTACAAAGCAAGCAGGCCACTTGCATCCCCAGCCTGAGACGCTGCGAGAAAACTCGGCAGGAACCGCCGAACCCCAACGCCCACCGTTCGAGTGCAGTCGAGTGCCCTTCGCCTCCTGCCCTCCAACGCCGTGATCCCATCAAGGCACATATCCACCACCGCAGGAATCACCACCGGACAGCAGTCGAGCGCCTCTGGCATCCTGCTGATCATCCTCTTGAACCGTCTGAAACCGGTCGTCAAGTGAAAGCCGAAACGCGTGTCCGCCCAGCACCAAAACCTCCCCCTACCGGAAGTACTACCTGCTCTCTGAGGCTTTCAACACCAACATCGAGACGACTGGTAATCTCCCCACTGGACCGTGTGCAGATTACCCGTAAAAACAGTTCGTGTAATTAAGTGACACCCACAATACCTACCAGTTAAGAATGTATTGTAGATTGTGAATAAATAAAATACTTGACACTCAACGAAGTTACCTGTTTCTACTGAACCCCAATGACCCCATCATGTCAATTGGCGCCAACGTGGATTCATTTCGTGTTTGAAAAAACTGCCCTATGGGACAGATTTGAATTCGTACCCACACCCTGAGATCGGGTTCAGTAAATTCAAAAGTGCAGTGTAATTTCAGACTCAAAATTTAAATTTCAGTGATCATAAAAATGCCGCGTAAAAGTGAAAGTGACTCGAGCCGTACCGTTTACAAGAGCCGGAACAAACCCTCGGCCTCGGGTAAACAAAGCAGCCGACATACGGACCATGTCGCCACCAAAAACCAGCGTTCTAGAGCGAGGAAAGATTACACGTCGCCTAAGCGCGTCTCGCCCAGAAGAAAAATAGACCGATATTTCGACGCGTGGTCTCCGCCGAGGACTAAAACCAGCCATCTCTGGCAGAGCTATTTCTCCAACAACAATAACGATGCTAAACCGCATCTCAGGTCTAGTCATAGTTCAAGCCGTCGCTCACCTTCAAAATTGAAGCATATCTCTGACTATAACTACGATTCTAAGTCATATATCAGACCTAGTTATCGTTCACGCCGCCGCTCACCGTCAAGCACAAGCCAACGCTCCAGCAGGGATGATGATAAATGGAGGTCGCCAGCACGCGGAGATTATACGTCGGGAGAGAAGGAATATTATGGATCCCCTTCAAAAGAGCGGTCATATCATCGTGAGTACAATGAGCCACGATACAGACGCGGGAATGATACTTCAAGAAAGAAAGAATATTATGGATCTCCTTCAATAGTGCGTTCACATTATCGCGATTATGAGGATGAAGATTATCGAGAACCATCTGAGAGGGACGATCATCGCTCGCGCTATTACGATGAACCACGATATGGACGCGAGGATTATTCATCAAGAGAGAAGGAGCATTATAGATCTCCTTCAAGAGAGAGATCATATTATCGCGAGTATGAAGATGGAGATTATCGAGAACCATCTGACAGGAACGATCATCGCTCGCGCTATTACGACGAACCACAATATGGACGCGAGGATTGTTCATCAAGAGAGAAGGAGCACTATAGATCTCCTTCAAGAGAGCGACCGTATTATCGCGAGTGTGATGATGGAAATAATCGAGAATCATCTGAGAGGGACGATCATCGCTCGTGCTATTACGAGGAACCCCGATGCGAAGAAGCGAACTCACCATCACGCCTGAACGATTATAATTACAGGCCGTTTCAAGGTTCGGCTGAAAACCTTGTGGCGCCCTCATCAAGCGAAGATATCAGACCACCACTAACAGCGGAATTCGCGAGACAAGATATTGACGATTGGAAAATATTTTCAAATAAGTGCGAGATATATTTCGAAACATGGAAAGTTCCAGAAGGCGAGAAGTGTGACATAGCGATAAGTCAATTTCGTGGCGTGAATTTAGCATTTTCTATGGCGTGGGGTCAAATAATCGAAAGCAAAGGACCACTTGATTGGAAAAGGTTCCGGGAGATAGTTAATTGGTGGTGCAATTTTCCGTTAGAAAAATTTCTGCATACCGCAGAGGCAACACCACAAATCATCGAAGAAGAAGAAACTGCCTCACCGCCTTGTCAACTGGAGATAAACACGGCGGCGGAGACAGCCAATAACGAGGACTCTGCCATATTTCCTAATGTTGGCGCTTCACCGGAGTTAGATTCACCTATCGAAAGTGAATTAGCAGAAATAGTGCCTCCATCAACTTCGCCTGTAGCGACGCCGGCCCATGACGTCATTGAAAACAAGTACGCAGAAGATGCGTCTCCTATGGAAGTGAGACCTACCGAGGTATACCAAATAATGCACTCGGCAGAAGTGAAAATGGCTGAGGTGCCGCAAACAATAATACCTAGCAGCATCATAATGGAAACCAGCGACAAACAGCAGATAGAGATATTGCCGATCGAAACCTGTAAATCAGAGAAATTGGAAATCCGACAGTACGCAACACCAAGGTTCTTTCTCTGCCACCAAAATTGCAGCGAGGAACTCTATAAAGACATCAAGAAGCCGGGGTGGAAATTAAAAGCAGCGCTGTTTCACCGCAAGAAACCGGGGTGGATTGATACAAGCCATAAGTGCGGGAAACACCGATTTATGCTAATCCCTAATACGGTACCCGAGGTCCGTCTACCTGAGGGTAATTTACAAACGCCCGGCTTTAAATCCCGGGAATTTCGCAGTCGCCAGAAGAAGGCAGTTACGGGGATTAACAGCGAACTAATTAAAAGCCACCGAGCCACAGTTCGTAGTTCACGAAGGAACCCGAAGAATAGTTCGGATGTGATAAAAAAGGGGGACTTTGGCCGAAGCAAAGTCAGTAGTGGACAGAGACGAGTCAGTAGAGACCGTCTGGCCAGTGGTCGTAGTCGAGACTCCCGTCTCCTACAAAGCAAGCAGGCCACTTGCATCCCCAGCCTGAGACGCTGCGAGAAAACTCGGCAGGAACCGCCGAACCCCAACGCCCACCGTTCGAGTGCAGTCGAGTGCCCTTCGCCTCCTGCCTCCAACGCCGTGATCCCATCAAGGCACATATCCACCACCGCAGGAATCACCACCGGACAGCAGTCGAGCGCCTCTGGCATCCTGCTGATCATCCTCTTGAACCGTCTGAAACCGGTCGTCAAGTGAAAGCCGAAACGCGTGTCCGCCCAGCACCAAAACCTCCCCCTACCGGAAGTACTACCTGCTCTCTGAGGCTTTCAACACCAACATCGAGACGACTGGTAATCTCCCCACTGGACCGTGTGCAGATTACCCGTAAAAACAGTTCGTGTAATTAAGTGACACCCACAATACCTACCAGTTAAGAATGTATTGTAGATTGTGAATAAATAAAATACTTGACACTCAACGAAGTTACCTGTTTCTACTGAACCCCAATGACCCCATCATGTCAACATATTGAAAAATACTTCATTTGCATCGCAGGAAAAAAATCAGCGATTTTGTAAATTCGGTTGGGTTCTTAAATTAATGGTTTGGATTGGTACTCGTAGACTTAACAGAGTTATATGTCAATAGATGTAATAGGCAGTAAATGCGGCAGGATATTCAGTAGAGAGGGGAGAAGGGTACAGGCGGGTGAAGTTTGACATATCTGGGCCGACCGCAGAATCCCATTCAAGGAAATACCGGACGGCTGGGCTGGACCGGGACGGGACTGGAACGGAGCTGGACTGGGATTGGGACAGTTATGCCACCTAGCGATGTCTTCATCATTCTGCAAAAACCAATATTGGCCATTCCTGCGGAGATGGTCTGTTTGCATGTTAACAAACGCATTACTGTGCGCTGTATTGCGGTGCTCGCATCTGATTTATGGGGAGAATTTCAAACCGAGCTGCGGACACCCACAATAATAATTCTCTGAATTAAAATGACAACTTCACCTGGTTTATTTAAGTTTGATACCAATTAGTAGGAACCTGAAAATTTCGGGTTATTTTTCGGCAATATTCGCAATATATTTTGTGGATTTTTTTAGGAAAAGCGGTGTTATTTTTCAGCAGAAGCGTTGGCATTTTGCACATAAAGTGACGTTGTGTTGACATTTCAGTATTTTACAACAAAAAATTTCGGTACTCGGTGTTTTCGGCGTGAAGTTAGCTGCATTTTTTTTATGGATATTCAAGCATGTCAAAACCGCAGATAATAATAAATATTTAGAAAAATACTCTCTTATTTTAAAATATCATAAATACGACATTATTTTCCTAAAAATTGCGAAATTCGCGAAATTCTCGATAAAATGGCGAAATTCGGATTTTCTCTTCAAAATGACAAAATTCCCGTAGAAGTTCGCGTTATCGTAAAGACGAATTTTTCAGATCTCTACCAAATACGTATTTCCAAAATAAACATACTTTATTACTACAATTGGTTATTTACTTTATACATCCTCCCGTTCTTAATTCACTCAATGACTCTGATTTAGTTCAATATGAATTTTTAATATTTGTTCTGTTTCCCTTTCCTGTCGGAGATTTATTATCATTAATCTTTTCCCTGCCCCCAACAGACTACATTCCAGAAAATACACTATAATAAAACGTACATGCTTAGAACTTAGCAACCAAGATTTTTTTTTAAATTTTATTACATAAGTGTATGCCAAGATCGAGTTGTTTGGTGCTCCGTCCTCTCTGCCTACCCCTTCCGGGAAACGGCGTGGTGGTTAGTTAGTTAGTTAGATTAAAAAAAAACCTGTGCACTTCTTTAAAATTTTCGTTTTTGTACATATCAGAAAACATACTCTCAGTTTGAAAGGCGCTTTTAAGTTATTAAAAATATTTGTTTAATGCATTTAAAAAAAAAAACTATTTTGCGCTGAAAAAATGTTTGTTTTGTCAAACACTAAAACTGTTTGAAAAGCCGCTTTAAATGTTAATACGATAACAACTTATATAACAAGGCAAATTTATTTCTGCCACAATAAGAATTAAAAATAAAAATTATTCATCACCATATGTGTTTAATATTGTAAGTAAATAAACTTCAGAATCTGACTCGTACTGCATACTCTTCGACAAGAACTTTTACTATTTCGAAAATTTGTCTAAAAAACTGTGTTTATGCGATGTTGACTGCATTTTTAAATCCGACTTATAAGGTAATGCAAAGTCTCGGATTATTTTAACAACTTCAGGCACCGCGAAAGCAATGAGACGAGCATTAAACATAAAGCTCTCTCAACGGCGAACAGACTCGGTTATCTCCAACAATGGCTCTTAGCGCATTGTGCTCTGAGGGGAGGCACCGGGCCGCGGCGGGAAGGGAGGGGGGATAAAAGCAACATATTCAAATATACGTGTGAAACAAACAACAGCAGTAGCATTTTTATGCACTTGGCAAATAAAGCGCGGGATCTCATAAAAGCGTCCTGGAGGCTAGGAGCTTTCGTCTAAGACCGACTGTTTGGCTGGACATGTTTTATGAGGAGAATTTCTAGAGTGGTTATAAGAAGCTAAAGATTGTACGTGTCTCATGAAGGCTCCATGGCGGGAAGCACCCTTCGGCTACTGAAGGCGCTAGATCATTTACCTATTTTCGTTCTTGTTGGGTTCTTTTAAAAATAAAATAACTCTCGGCTGCTAGAATAATCCGTAAAGTTAGGTAATTTTTTACATTTTTTACATCATCAATTGAACGATTAGGAGAGGTTTTAATGCGGTATTTGATCTTCCTAATCATCAGCAGGTGGTCAGTTTTTGAAGTAGCAAAAACTGACGAATAGGATTCGTGGCAATGTAATTTCGTGTAATTTCTAATATAGTTGGCGAAACTATTTTTAGCAGTAACATTATTAATTTCATCAGCAATGGAGCTTTTAATAAATGTGTTTTTATGAATAGTACAAGTCACCATGTTTTTCGAAGAAGTCGTGTTGGAAAACTGGTTAAATTTATAAAATACGTAATTGAATATTTTACATATTTCGATTAGATCTATGGCAATTTTATGAAACGAAAAACTTGTCGATTCACGGTAAGCCCCAGGGAAATGTATATAAAGGACACTTTAAAAACAGTACATTTCTAGAATCTGTAAAATAAATGCAAACGGATCCACAGTAATTTGGGCCGCGGCAATGGAAAGAGAGGGGTTGCATTACGGCGGCAATACGAGGATGGTATTTTATCTGTAAACAAAATCGTTTTAGCTGCCAAGAAATCCAATCGTTCCGTGGAGTCAGCAGAATTTAACAAGGTAGAGGAAACTCTTTATTCGTGTAATGAGTTTGCACAATACACCACTGGGAACATTCTCAGTTCTCAGGCACTCTCCTCCTCTCCCCTCGCTGAACTAGCGCTAGGTAAACTCCGCAATCCGCTTTAAACTTCAATCTTTCTTCTCAATACGTAATGCCAATGGCTTATGTAAGTAGCGTCTAGTATTTACTGGGACAGTCTCTGTACCGCAAAATCCGAATCGAGTGATGCTCTTCCGTTCCGTTTTATAATTGACCTATTGATAAACGTATATTTCATTTTACTTAGCAATTGTGATATTCACCTAAGTAAGTTAACAAACTGACGTTTTCTGGGATGAATAATATCAGCAGACTTAACTCTTTTGAATTTGAGACCCTACACAAAAGAAGAATCTTAGGTGATTTGACTATGTTTTTCAAAATTGTTAATAATCTAGTTTTTTATGTGAATACCGCACAAGAGTCCCAACTGCTCCCAACCGTCTGGAGCCAGTGAGACTATAGCATTCCTAATTGGGGAATGTTATGCGGCTGAAGGTATTGGGGAGGGGAATGAGAAAGGGAAGGAGAAGGGGAAGGTGGGGAAATATCTGGCTATTCAGATCTAGTCACCAAATACGACTAAAAGCCATTTCAAGCAACGTTTCAATTATGAACGGTGGTCTTTCACCAGGGCGATACTGAGAGTATCTTCCACTCTGCGAATGTTAATATTAACTTAGTGAGTAAGATCGCACTGTAAATTAGATCCAGACATACAAGAAATTTTGATTTATTCCTGACCTGAATTTTTATTCCAGAATATTATTTTTTTTTTACAAAGAACATCAAAATTGAACAAAGAAATAAGTAAACACCACAAAATTGACATTTTCTCACATTCCATTGATTCATTTAAAATCTTATTACAAAAAGTCATAAGTTATGATTTTCTGGTGTCTTCATAAATGAGAATAAAATGTAAAATTTAATTTAAACCAGTAAAATCGTATAAATTTTATTGACATTATTTTGTCTTCGACATTTTAGACAACTTCGTTTATTTGGTGATCGTGTCACTATCGTGTTTTTGAACACACCAAGTTTGAGATATGTAAGTAAATATTGTCATTTATAACTAAATAAATCAAAAAGTTTATTGCGTACACCGCACATGTTATGAACACATTTACTAGAGATCTTTACACGTCGATACATTACGAATGATGCTTTACGTAAATATTTTGTTTGTGTTTTTAACCTACTATATACAAATATATTTTTTTTAAATTGAAGTAAAATCTTTTTGTAGCATCATTTTAAATTAAATAATTAAGCCATTGAAGATAATACTAACAAATCAAAAAAAAATGTAAGAAAAAGAAAATATATTTTTTATTCTATTTTCTTATTATATTAATTATAATAAAAATATACTTTTTATTATTCAAAAGTTTTCCAATAAAAAAATAATATTAAACCTAGACTTATAGATAAAGTTAATAGATGTCACTGCAATAAATTCGAGCAAAATCTCGCAGTCAATATACATAGAAAGACAGCAGGCAAAAATACATGGGAATTATTTTAAGATTAACAGTGACTCCATTGAAGGAAAACGGGAAACCGGGCAACTTATTAATATCAAGCCTGTTTGCGTGCCTTGCGTAATTTGACAATCACATAAATGCAAATAATCCCCATTGTTTCCTAAAGAATGCTTTTTGTGGGGAGCATCCCTCATGGGAATTTCCTAATAAGATTTTTTTAAACAACACTTGCCCTCTCCCTCCCCACCCTTCCGCCCGTCTCCGGTAAAAGCCGCTGGAATTTGTAGCGAAATCTGTGCGGGCCCTTTATCTAGGGGACTATAAAATCATATCACCACTCATTTGTACTGAGGGAAAAGTTGGCGAACAATTTCCAGAGAGAAAAAATAACATCAAAAATCCATTTTTCCGTTCCATCAGTGAGCGAAATGCGCAGAGGTAATTTAGCAGCGGCAGAGGGCGCCTGGTGTCGAATATTTATAAAATCTTTGTGTTTTTTTTTCTCGGTATTTACTGATACCAATATCTACTGCCACTATCGATAGAACCTTTATTTTCGCGGTTTAACGAAAAATGTTAGCATTTTTGTTTCTCCTAGGGCTGTCGCGTCATTTAAAGTTCGTTACTTACTGAATCTTCATGAAAAAAATACAAGTTTTATTATTTACCCCTCGGTAGATACTGTACCGTGCTGAAAGCATTTGCGGTAACATTATTATCTCTTAAGACTCTAAGGTAAGTATTCAAATTTATTCCAAATGAAGTCTCGCTCCTTTTGGTAAAAGTAATCAAATACTGGAAGTTGGGAGGTTAGTTTGCTTATCCAACGTGCAATTTGCAGTTTCTTTGCAGGCTTGTTGGTAGCCTGTGACTGGCTGGGTGCACCCCCGCCCCGCAGTACCGCGCAATGGCGGTGCATCCTGAATACACGATGACACCCTCGCTTGTTCGCTGTTCGGTCCTCCCATCCCTTATTGAGTTGAGATTATCTAACACAATCTGTAACAAGTTTCCCCACGGCATGGAGATGATGATGCCATTAACAGGGCTGGCGACCCGCCCCCACCCTGCCCGCCCCTCCCGCCCCGGCCCAACTTTATTAGCCTCGCTGGCCTTCATCTCGGGGTGAATACTTAGGCACTAATGAACCTCTTCAACTTTGTTTAACACGATCGGGACACAGTCATATCATGCTTCGTGATATCAAATTCCGAAAAGCGGTAATAATGCGATTCAGCCCGATTTCGACGATAATTTTCCAATTAAATTCTACTGCGGCAAAATAATGGACTAATTAATGAAGCCAGCACATTCGTTAATATGAAACGATGCATTATTATTCATATGCTTCATCAAATCGTTATTCTTTAGTTACCTAGACACACATTATACATTACAGTTTAGGTTATCACACGAATGATTAACAAGAAATAATCTATATAATTGATGCAATAAATCAGAAGATTCATTAAAATAATAACAACAAGTAAATAATACATCGTTGTCAATTGCGCATTTAAAACCTCCACGAAAACTTTTTAAAGTTTGCGCTGTGAAATGGAAATTAAAATGACAATAACTCGTGAAACAATCGCGTCCATGAAAATTGCACCGACCTTTGAAATTGTTCCATAAATTGATTTGTGTTTCAGTTCAAATGGAAAAGCTGACAGGATTAAAAACACACTTTGTTCCCCGTCAAACTTTTCGCTCGAGGATGTTTGTCGGTTCGGTTCCGCGTTAACCACTAAACTCTCGCGTTTCAGCCAATTTATTGAACACTAAACTAAAATTGGTTTAAGACTCTAATTTGACTCAAATAAAAGTTAAAGAGTTTGTAAGGTAAATAATATATTCCGTGAAAAATATATCAACCCCTACAAATGCAAGACAAGAAAAGATACATCGGAACACGGAATGCGCGTATCACAACGCGATACGATGTCCCTTGTAAAACAAATTTATTGAAAGCGTGTGAAGAGCTCAAATTGATTGGTCCTATTCATATTCCTTATAGACGGAATTTGATAAATCCAGCATCTTATACATTTGGACATATGTATGTTACACCAAAATACATCTTCATTAATGCTTCGTTCGCCGTTCTACCGCCAGAATGCAGTGTTAATGTTTTCACCACTGGCGGTAAAAATGAGAACTCTTCCTGTACTTTATAAACTTAACCACTAACTTTTGAGTTATTCTACCTTTATTTTTTACTATTTAAAATGATTATATATGACGTATCGCGTAAATTTTACTTACTCCGGTATTGTTTTTTTTTTTTTTTTTTTTTTTTTTTTTTTTTTTTTTTTTTATACTTATTAAATAATGAAATGCGTACTACACACATATATACACAAAATAACTTATTTTATGTTATAATAAACCAAAGTGGACTACTTGCTATACGTCCCAAGCTAGTGTAGCAAGTAGGGAACATATTTATCCATAAATTTGTGTACATGTGTTTTTGTACATAATGCCAAAATATTATAGAAAGTAAATAAACTATCCATCTATATGTAGGTAACAACATTAGCTTCCCAGAGCAACGCCGTGCTACAGTACAGGACAGCGAGTATACAATGAAACAATGTCTCAAAAATAAATAAAAATTAAATCTTTACATGTAGCAAACACTTTGTGGGAATACATAATTATAAAAAAATAAAATAACTTTGTTTTAATTCCACTTTATTATTTTTTCATCCAACCGGTTTCGATTCAACCTGAACCTTCCTCAGGGGTGAATAAAAGTATATTAAACATAATACAGAAATACATGGTATTTAATAGAAAATTGGAAGAGAGAGACAGAACATCAACTTAGGTGGGGGGCAAGGAAAGAAGAGCTACAGTGAAAGTGGGCGGAGGTAATGGAAATATTTTAAAAATGGGGGTATTAGACAAATCTAGTTGTTTATTAAGTAGATTGGTTTTATTGATTTTTAATGATTTTTTTATTTCAAGGGCTTCAAGATTATTAAGGCGTAGACCTATCCCATTTCTATGTAATACATCTATCCCGGAAGATTTATTAAATGAATGATTATTATCGATAAGGTGGGTGGCGAATTCTGAAAATCCGACACTGTGTAGACATCTCAAGTGTTCGACCACTCTTATTTGAATGTTTCTAGCCGTTTTAGCGATGTAAAAGGCTGGACAATCGTTAACGGCTCTCTTAACGGACGGCTCTCTCTTCCAATTTTCTATTAAATACCATGTATTTCTGTATTATGTTTAATATACTTTTATTCACCCCTGAGGAAGGTTCAGGTTGAATCGAAACCGGTTGGATGAAAAAATAATGAAGTGGAATTAAAACAAAGTTTTTTTTTTTTTTATAAATAAAAATTAATTACATCTAATTGGTAAATTACGATAACGGCAATATTCTTTAAATTGGGGTTGCCCTTTGCTCCATTGGAAAGATAAAGAAAATGTGGAGAGCGTTGCGCCAAGGCCCGACGGCTGATGCGTCAGGGTTGGGCAAACAGTTTATTTATGCCTCCAGACATTTTTTTATTCATCCCCTTTAACGATGTTCACCCGTCGGCGCCCCGACTCTTTTGACAGGTGGGAAGTTATTTTTTCGACCGAGACTTTCATAGCAGGGCCGGCACATTAACAATTTTATGTGTATTTTTAATACCAACCTATATATCATATATAATTTATTTTTATGAATAAAGATAAGGATGGGTTCCGAATAACGACAATATTTGAATGACTCCTACTTTATTAAAAGTTACTTTTTTTTTGAGGAATTATTGATCTCATGAATTATTGATTTACAAAGTATGATTGAACAGAAACTTATTTTCGCAAATAAATTTTTAATGTTAAACAGAAATAATAATCCTTTATTATTACGTTTTTTCGTCTTTTGGACAATTTAATTAATTAAATACAACTAAATTAATCTTTGGCAATTGTTTCCTAACATCAATTTCAATAATGTTTTTATTTGTCAGGCTTAATAGGCTACTAATTTTAACAAAATATTACAAAGATTATCACTATTGACGAATAGAGGTTTACAAATCAGCATCGTCACTTTATCTACAATATTTTACATGAAAACACTTTTCCATAAATGTCTAGGTCCGGTTCCTGTGGAAGCTTTCCGCGAGACGGGCGTCTTTTTACGGCCGGCGGAATTAGGCTGTGTCCACACTGCGCCTGCAAACAGACGCCGCGCCGGTAAACACGCCTAATAAAGTGTTCGCCC